>CAIGRB010072812.1:12665-65111 GCA_903798255.1 Fraxinus quadrangulata | reverse complement strand
AAGGAAAGAAAATTGTTTCATTTGTGCACCACAAGGCAGGTGAGTCATGATAATGCCATTTCAGGAGAGGCTTATTAGGCTCAGATTTATAAACCAAATAGAGGAACTTGAAACTTGTGGATAATACAAAGCCAGTAATTGAGATAATGACTATTTGACCAAATTTTTAAGTTTTAAAGTTTTCCTCAGTAAAAATTACATGAGGTAAAAAATGTTGATTATCTATAATACATTAAATTTCACATCAAGTGATAATCATTTTTGGACGATTTTATCCTTATTATTATTCAATTATTTCAATAATACCTTACTTTTCATTTTTCAATATGTATTTAATTATTTCAATAATACGCAACTTTTCGCTTTTCAATATGTGTTTATTTTATTAATCATTTGAACCATCTGAACAATATGATCATTAGTTATTTTATCAACTACTTAGTTATGATGAATGTACATTTAATACATTCATTACTCATTTTCGTTTTTCAATATGTATTTAATTTATTTAATTATATTTGAAAGATTCATTGTCTTTTCTTTTTTTAATATGTATTTGATTTTTTTAATCATCTGATCAATATCACCACAAATTATTTCATCAAGTATTTAGTTATGATCAACATACATTTGATAGATTTATTCTACCTAATTGGAAAGTAAATTAATTTCATTATATAATTTTTTTTTGGAATAAAATATGAATATTTTTAAAGTTTTCTTCCAATTGATTTATTCTACAAATATTAAGATACAAAGAATATAAACGGAGGGACATAAAGAGTTTCTATAATAAATAATTTCAATGAATATATTCAATGCATATTAAGCAAATAGGAGGAATTGATTGTATTTATTGGATGTTGAGTGCAGATTAAAAGGGCAAATGGAGGGATTATTCTAATTGAGCCCTCAACTATTTAAATTGTTTTCACAAATTGATTTTAATGTCACTTGAATTAAAAGTTCATTTCACATAAATAATTTGTATTAATTATTTTTTATATTCTCACATTTTATAATATTTTTTGTAGCACCTATAAAGCATTACAGAATAACATGTACGTTGCTAGTTTATCTAAAACTCACTTAAATCATTTTTTGTATAATATGATGGGCTGGCCCAAGTTCAGGAACAGGCCCACCACTTCACGTACTTACTTCGCATTGGGCTCAGGATGGAGAAGACACTGGACATTTCCAAACCATTATTCTTAATTTTGTCAAGGCAGATTATATCGACACCATGAATTTTGTTAAATGTACTACATTTTAGTTATAATGAATATACTTTTTTTGCTCCTTTTTTATTTTATTTTAACTTATATCCTTAACTTTTATTTACCTGCATTCTTATATTTTACCGTGAATCAATTAGCATATATTGTCTCTAACGATCGTTTCTATCCAAATATTTGTTAGTGCATGAAATTTTGTTGAATATTTACATTTGTTGTTTATTTTATTTATTTAAAAATATGATGAACAAATGAGTCTTTTTACTCACGCTAACATTTTTTTTGTAATCCTATAAAGTTGAAGATAAAAATACAATAAAAAAATTAAGAACGTAAATATAAAAATGAACAATAATTGAAAACCTACATTACAATTAAAATACGATACAATTAACCAAAATTATGATGCGAATAAAATTACATTTTTGTTAATTTGCATTGAGTTCAATCTGTTAACAAGAAATATTTGCCCACGTATTCAGTGTTAATAAAATTACATTTTTTTTTAAATTTACTTTTAATCTATACCGACAATAACTAGATTGTAATTATAGTTTCTTAACTAATATCCCCACGTATTCAGTGTTCCGAACATATTTGCCATGATTTCTTACTTCGACCCAATAGAAATATTTAGTTCGATGATTTTAGACACTTTCTCAAACTTATTATCAATACTCATTCAAAAATTTATATTCATTTTACACTATATTACAAATAAAAAAGTACATATTACAACGGATTCTTAGTAAAACGAGTTGTCAAGAGATGATATAGTAATTCTATAATCGAACTTGTATTTTTGTAGTTGCGCAATTATAAATATTTTAATCATTTTTGTTGTGATGTTTATGAAATATTTAGAATATTACGAAGATTTTCATCTTTGGACCGTTAGGGAATGAGTTACTTCAATAGTTTGAACATGTCTTTTTATTTCACTAATTACTACTATACTGTTTCGAGTACGTCATGGTGCGAAATTATTTGGACTAATCTATGTAGCATCGTATGGACAAGAATGAAACTCAAGGAAAATCAACGTCTTGTCTGAATTAAATGGAAACATGTGAAAACCTGGTCAAGACACACACAAACAATTTCTCTTCAAGTGTGGCTAAGGCTGAACCAAACCCTAAGAAATTTAAAGATTTTCCAACCAAAATCAAAATTCACTATTTATAGAAACCTGAAAAGAGGCTGATGGGTCCCACTTTGAAATTTGGACTTTTGATGATGTCTTGTGGAGTTATAATTTATGGCCCATATTGGTTCTTACTCTTTCCCCACTGAACAAAGGACCCATCCCATTAAATCAAAGTTAGGGTTTGCTAAATTTAGCACACACTTTATCTTCACGCACCCAAGCATATCAATAAACAATATGCGTCTACATAATAATGACAACCCATCCCCAATCCTCAAAGAGATTCCTAGACAAAGCCTTTTGCATATTAATCACTTAGATATGCGTAGTACGCAACGTTAAAAAATATTGTCTAGTATAATCCAATTCGATGTGACAAATATAAAAAGAATTTTTGACGTGTCCTACTCATGTTCATTTCACCCAATGTGAGCAGATAATGTCTACCATTACACGTTTTTGTAACTCACTCTAAGTATCGAATTTTCCACGATGGTTTTGAGCCATCTAACTGGTCTATCGCTCAATTTTTCAGACAGCTTCGTATATTTTTCTTCCCATTTTTGGATCGCAAGTTATCATTCATCCGGAATTAGTTTTGAGATTCCAAATATACCACGATGATCTATTCGACGAGTAGAATAAGTTGGTATATTTACATTAGTAATTTGACCATCGAATCAAGTTCGAATATTTGATCGAAATTGACATGAAAGTCACTTTTCAAGTTTTTAATTTTGACACTTAACCAAATTTTTAATATTCTAAACCAATTTCCAACAAAAAAAAAATTAAAAATACAAAGTCATAAAAAAGAATATCAATTAATATTGAACTACCTACATATTTCTACTGTTTGACCATATAATTATATATAGACTGTCGACTTTTCACAAAAATAAATAATGGAGGTAGCTCTCTTTGAAAGGGTTATACAAACTAATTGATTAGGTACAATGAATCTGTTCTTGTTGCTATATATAAATATACATTTTTTAAATAGTGAAATGAATAAATTTTAAATCGAATTATAAAAGGAAATTATTTAAAATTTACTTTCTATTAATTATTATGCTAATTCATATAATTATTAATTTGTGAATATTTAATCATTGACCTGTCGCGCTATAAATTCATGATGCTATAAGAATTTATTATTTACTATTTCGACTCTTCACAAGAGGGAAAAATCTTAACGCGTGCTCTATTTTACTTGTATATAATATGCATTAGTAGATATTGTCGTGGATTTTTTTATTTTTTCATTCACAGTGAATCTTAATCAATGCTAAACACGGTAACTACTACGGTTGTACGAAGAAAAATATGTTTGATTTTGTCCAAAATATATATATAAAAAGAAAATCAATTATTTGATGTCAAATGGCTATGTATACACCGCGGAAGAAATAATTATCAAACTACAATAAATCAATCAAGATAAAAGCATTCGAACAGCAGCATATGATGCCAGCTTGGTTCATCATACTCCAATTTCTAAAAATTAAATGACAACATCTACCATTAATAATTTGTAACAAAGCTGTAATAATTGTAAAATAAATTTATTAAGCGAAATTTAAATCAGAGTTCAAGTTCTAGATGGTGTGACGAGTATCGCACTCTATCACTCCAAAAGATCAGTGCAATAATACCGTTCACTTGCAAAAAGCGCAATACTTCTTCGAGATCTCCACTATTTGAATATTGAACACGATAACAACGAATAGGAATGAAAATGGCTATGGATCCTATATAAACTATTGAAAATCCAATTTTGTTGACTCTTCAATTCTATGTTTTCTGTTTAAATTATCAAACATGAACTGAACTCGAATCAAAGAAAACTAAGGAATAGGAAAAAAAAATATGGGTTAAAATAATTATTCATCACCCTACTTATAACATTGTTATTAAGATTTTGGGTTCCTTATTAAAATGTCACCCTTATTTAGAGTAGTCGTCTAACCTTTATAAATTGATCTATATTTTCATTTTTATTCGATGTGGGAATTTATCCTTTAACATACCCCCGCACGATATTTTCATTTTTACGATGTGAAAATATATCCCTTAACATGCTCCTGCAAGATGGTGACTCGTTTGAGTACACCAATCTTGAAATCTGTGTGCTCATTTTTTTTTTTAGTTTTAATCGAATCAAATTGTTCATTGGAGCCTAATGGGCTCTGATACCATATTAAGATTTGTGATTCCATCTTAAAATGTCAATCTTATTTAGAGGAGTAGTCCAAACTTTTATAAAATAGTCTACGTTTTCATCTTTATTTGATGTGGAAATCTATCCCTTAACAGTTTTCCTTTACCTATCAAACTTTTTTTTTTCGAAGTTAATAGCTAAATTTTCATTTTCATTTAATTGATTAGGCTCATGGTTAAGCTGAATTCGGAAATACTGGCATGGCTAAAGAAAATAATTATATTACAAGAAAAAATCGATAGTAAATTATTTTTATCGTCCAATTAAACAAAAATGCACACATTTATAAAAGAAAAAGGAAGGATGACTTGTGTCCAAATAGATGGGATTTTGCCCATAAGGACGATAAATTTTATGCACTAGCAGATATTTTATTTCAAGTTATCATTTTTGTGAATTCAGCCTTTTTAATCCTCGTGGAATATTCGTCCTATCTTTACCTTTTTTCCGAGTGGCAAATATGGACTTGGCCAATAGGAGGAGTAGGTGGAATTATTAGCTACTTGATTTGTTTCAAGACAACCTAAATATTAATAATAATTTAAAAAAATGTATAAAATATAATTTGTTGAAGATGAATGCTGATCAATATACCTAATCCAAATTATTTCTTCTTTATTCAACATAAAAATCTAATTTTGTAGAGAGGGAGGTTGAAGTGGGGCTAAGAAGTAAGAATAGCATGCAAAAATTTAATTTAATTAAACTTAATCTTATTTAATTAATGAAGGTTTTAATTCTTTTCTTTTGGACCCTTTCCATTTATAATATTATTTTAAGCCCCAAAATTCTTTTGACAATGTCTGTCCAAATTAAATAGTTCACTTAATGGATTTTTTTTTTAATTATTTGTTTCTTTTGTAGTAAGTACAAAAAATTATTTGGCTTCTTTCAATGATCACCGTGTTGTACAATTAAAAAGCAATAAAAAATGATACAATTGATACAATTAATACAAAACTCAAATCTTTTCTCCACTCTCACCACTAATCATTTTTCTCCTCAATCATTTCATATTTATTTATCTAAAATCAAAAGTAAATTCAATCATACTATAGTGCTAGTTAGGTCGACAAGAAGCTTGACACAATGCAACATGACATTCTATCATTGAACTGTTCAAAACAGAAGTAACTTTCTCATCCAATTATCTGCTGCAACTTTCTCATCCAATTATCTGTTGTCATTGTTGGGAAAAAATCTGCGAGCGTGCGGGATCGTTGACAAGTAATAGATTAAGTGAGTTGAGAGCATCGTCACACGAAAAATAATATTTAATTTCAGTGTACTATTTATTATCAAATTCGATGTATCGTAATACAAAAGAGATTTGTTGTGATTTTTATACTAATTCTAACTAAGAAAGCAATTCAAAGTGGTTTTAACAATATGATATGAATGTATTGAATTTCAAAATCTATGTATTAATGCTATTTCCAATTTTCGACTCATATAAAATAGTATTTTTTAATGTTAATGACAATCGATAATTCAATTTTATTCAATATTTTTTTTTCAAAATATATTAAACATGTGTTTAACACAACTCAGACATATTCCAAATCGAACTCATATGAAAAACATGTATTAATTCATATGATTTATCACACATGATTGGGCGCTCCATAAATAGTATTCCTAATACTTATTATTCGTGTGTTAAGTATGCATTGTTCTAACTATCGTGAGTCTCCTAACACTATGAATGAGTAACACTAAATAATTACATAAATAATCAAAAACCCAAAACTAAGAAAGAATTAATAAGCAGGAAAATTTCACGTTATTGGCTTGAATCTTGAAATCGGGTTATGAATATTCAATCTTCGTATGTTATTTGCCTTGATTAGCTCTCTAGACATGTTATTCGCCTCCAAAATATTGTAAAATTGTGTAAAATTAGGTCAAATGAAGATTCTCTTTCGTTTTGGACATGTTTAGGCATTATATAGATGCACAAAGATTTTTTCCACGTAGAGTTTCATCGAAATAAGGAAACTAAAAATTTTCCCTCATAAACGTGCCTTGCGGCCGCATGGTACTCATCATTGTAGCCGCATGAGTTTCTCAAATTTCAATTTTTGCAATTTGGTCTTTGAACTTTCCCGCAATGCATTCCGATTCTTTTCACTTGTAATCTCATCCACTTCTCTTCCAATTGCATCCAATTGAACCCGTAGCATCTTTGATCTTCAATTTGTGGCCCAACTCTACTATTTGAATGTTGCAATTTAGTCCACATAATTTGAATTTCGCCATTTTCTCTATTTTTTCTTTGTTTCTTCTAATTCTTCATCAAAACGTTGAATTTTACCTATTCAATACAATATACAACGAATTAAGCGTTATTTCTTAGAAATAACTATAAAATATTATTATTTAACAGCCTAGAATATGTGCATAAAATACCTTCATCGGCCACCTACATTTCTATCATTGCATATGTTAAAATCATTCCGACAAAGTGGTATAATCCAATTAAATTTGTACTTCCAAGTATTTTTACACCTATCTTGAAAAATAAAAATAAAAAATTGAAGAAACACGAATTGTTCTGCGCGAGGTCACCTCCTAGAAACTCAAATGAAAATGAATTGCCACGTGTATATTAGTCAACATCGTACCATTGATATTTACAGTTTGTCCGATAAATTAACTATCCGGACAAAACTGCCCCTGACGACCCGGCATAATGTCTGCCAAATCCATTTTAAAAAAAATATTGAAAGATTAATCATATTCACACAACATTTTTTATTTATTACACCAGAATTTAATTTTATTTAAGGCCTCAATCTTTGCTTGCTATAATCTTTATATCCTTAACTTTATTTTTTATGCATTTTTATTTTTAATATTTTATTAATTAGCACATCTCATGTCTTATAGTGATTTCTATCAAACGAGTTTGTTCGAGGTATAAAATAACTTATTTTTCAATCATATTTTTAAAAAATAATAAACACAAAATTGTGTCAAAATATTTTTTCCTCATTTTAATTCGCGCGCACAAAAAAAAAAAAATACTGAAATCATAATCAAAGACAAGATTGGTTAATTAATAGTGTTGAAGATAAAGATTTGACGAAAAAGACTTATGGCAAAAAGTGTTACATTAAACAAAAATTGAAGACCTTAAGTGAAATTAAAATGTGGTACTACTAATAAAAATTGTGGCGTGAATATAATTATCATTATTGAAATTGTCAATAAAACATATCATCTAGCCTGGTCAATATATAAAAAAGAAAATGTCAAAAATTGATAATTTTCTGATGGTGAAAGATGTTATTTTATTATTTATTAAGTGATAATTATAATATTAACTAATTAAATAATTTGCTTGCCATTCCGTTTACCAATCATATTTAAATCTCAAACAAAGATAAGTCAATGTTTTAATTAAGGTTATAATGGGTAAATGACTGCTTTAGTCAATAATTAGTATTATGTTACCTCATTGATTATAGTGGATTAAAGGATGCTTTAGTCAATAATTAGTTATATGTTGCCCTCAGTAACTAATTATTCATTTTGAAAATTGTATACATCACTATTTTATTGGATTATGAAATTAATGCTTTTCTTTGGAATAAATAAGTTCCTGGTGATATTAAGTTAATGGTAAAATTTAATGTCGCTAAAGTATGAAAACAAGATTAGCCCCTGTTTGTTGTAAATTAAAATCAGATTTTTAGTAAATTTTGATAAAAGTTAATGGAATGTATGGTTGAAAAGTTGTGGATTCCATAAATTGTATGATTAGAATTAATTGTTGACTTTGATTCAAAATTAAAATCAAATTTTAATTTATACCAAACGGGGCTTAATATAAATGAGTTTAGACTACAACACTAAAAAAAAAAAAAGGTTCAACTTTTAAGATATATTTCCATTAATAAACCAACAATTCCCTCGCTTTTAAAAAAATAAATAAATTAATTAAAGTTGAGTTAAAGATTTAAGTTTTTCTTCTTTTATGTCGACACTCAATTCAAAAGAGTTGGTTTTGGTTATAAATGGAATTATTGAATTATCAGTTCGTTTAAAATTATATTAAATTGTTAGATCGAAGAATCAACTATTTTATAGTATTTATATCTTCAAACCATTTCCCCTTGTATTAAACAAATAAATAGCTTGAAGATTATATAACAAGGGACTATTAGAATCAACATGGAAATAGCCCAATTCTATTACATTCAAGTTCATCTCTATGTCTAGAAGAGCAATTATAAGCGGGTTAATACCTTAGATAGTCACTAAACTTTCTCAAAAGTTCTCAGGAGATCACCGAACTTCAAAAGTTCCATAATTAGTTACTGAATTTTGCAAAAAGTTCTTAGGAGGTTACTGAACTTCAAAATTTCCTTAAATAGTCATTGAACTTTGCCAAAACTTATCTAGATAGTCACTTAACTTTGCAAAACAAATTTAAGAGGTCACTGAACTATTTATGTACGGCATCCAAAATTGCAAAGTTTTGTGACTTCTTGAGAATTTTTGGCAAAACTCAGTGACTATTTAGGGAAGTTTTGAAGTTCGGTGACCTCCTAGAAATTTTTTACAAAATTTAGTGACTAATTATGGAACTTTTGAAATTTGTTGACCTCCTGGAAACTTTTGAAAAAGTTTAGTGACTATTTAGGGAATTAACTCATGATATGTTTTGACAAACATGCACCGCATTTGTACCTTTTCAACAATATGAACAATCATTTATCCATCCATTTTCCTCAAACCTCTATTAAGGCACAGATGTTCTACTCACATAGGCACAATATGGGGCGGAGCCATTTTTTATACTGGACTGATACATTAAAAAAAATTACCTCAAAATAATTAATTGGGCTTTAATCCAAGTTTCACGGACCGTAGGTTTGGCTCCTGAGGCAACGCCTCAAGGCCACATTCCCCTCATTCTTAGGCCGACAAGCTCGAACAACTGGTACACACCCACACTATGAGTAGGATGTTAGGGAGAATACCTGCATATGATCATATCATTAGTGTACTTTTCGGTAAAATAGGTCTCACGCCAAACTATTAGCGTGCTTGTCATGCCAAATGGGGAGATAAGCATTATCACTGCGTGACATTCTCCCCCATTCGAATTCGCTTACGTCCTCGTTGTGAGAAGTGAGTTTCACATCAACACGCATTCGTTTCATTATAAGAATAACAACGGCACCACCTCCCCATGGATAGATATTTACAAACTTGCAGTAACTCGTACTTACCGCATTCTACACCAACCTTCACCCTCTGACCCTCTGCCCCTCTAAGCATTAGTTCCTTAGGTGGNCACGATCCGTGACCCAAAATCTTTTCTCCGCAAGAACACACAACATTGTCCCATAACAACACTGCATGCTCGAGCGGTCCTGCTCTGATACCAACTTTCCCGGACCGTAGGTTTGGCTCACGGGTACTATGCCTCAAGATCACCTTCCCCTCATTCTTAGGTCGGCAAGCTCGAACAACTAGCATATATGCACACTATGAGTATGATGTTGAGAAAATATCTGTATATGATCATATCATTAGTGCACTCTTTGATAAAATAGACATCACGCCTAGTTATTAGCGTGCTTGCTGTGTCGAATATGGAGATAAGCATTCTTACTGCGTGACACCGATCTGACCCCTCCCTTCGCCTGTGGGCACAACTTTCTTGAAGGCCAACCGAAAATACCATTATTATCCAATTCATGGAGTATCACTTTTGTTCGATTTGAAATTCTATCTCAAAATGTTAAACTAGTAGGAGAAACAATCCAATTCTTTTATAAATCCAAAACCATCATCATCTTCGATCATATAACAAAAACATTTTAACATGTATAAGAATTATTTATATTTATTTCTCGAACACTAAGCTAGGACTCAATTTAAAAGTAACTGCAAAATGATGAGATTAACCACCCCCACCACAACAAGCCCAAAAAAGAAAAAAAATAAAATGATACGAATATTACAATTGTCTTCCTCATCTAGTCCACGTGTTTGTTTATCTGCAAAAAGCTGCATGAAAATGCAAACAGTAAAACCTTAAACACCAAGGACTTATCAGACATTTCACAAGCCTTGAATAAGATGGTCAGACAAGGAACCTCAAAGCGTTTTTCCTTAATAGCCGTATACCTGCTTCTTCGGTGGTTTTAGATACACATACACATATATATACACCTTATATATATAGATATAGAGAGAGAAAATATTGGGTTTTACAGAAAAAAAGTCGTCTGGTTCTTGAGAGGGAGATGGGAAGCTTAAATTAGCTTTGTCTTTTGCATTCAATTCTTTCATTTCTATCCTCTCATCAAACTCTACAGCTTCATTATGCCCTAACCGACTCACACTCTCTCTCCTATCTACATATGTATTGATCATTATGGAATTATTTAGATTGGAGAAAAAGGTTTCAGTTGATCAATTTATAGTATATGGATTTTGCAAGTACTGCACTTGAGAATATACCAGAGGAAGAAAGTAAATTTCTTGTTGGAAATCCTCTAATGGCTTCCAATAAAGGCAACAATCACTCTACACAAGTAGTCTTGGACCAAAATCATCAGCAGCAAAATCATCAGATGCAGCAGCAGATTAATTATGATCATCAGAGGCAGAATAATCAGATCTCTTTTGGGATGATGCAATCATCTTCATCATCGTCAAGGTTTCCTGCAAATTTCATGTATTTTTCATCACTAATTTCTTTTATATATTTTTTAAGAAAATGCTTCGTTTGAGTTTTGATTCTTTCTTCTTCGACGATTTTTGGGTAGCAGAAGCAAAGATAATCCTGGAGCTTATGATTTGGGAGAATTAGATCAAGCCCTTTTTCTTTATCTTGATGGCCAAGATCAGTCAACAACTGAAGAAGAAAAACGTAAGCTTAATTTCTAGATATCCCTTGCTGTGCTTGCTCAAACACTTTCACTTTCTTCAAATATTTTTTATTTTTCCAATTTCATTGAGATTCTATTGGAGAATTGGTTTTTGGGTCACGAGAAAAATAAATATCTGATTGTACTTTATTTGACCTGATCATCTAATAAAAGGGGAAAATTATTCAGTTTTCAAGAAAATAGGTTTTGGATTCTTGTTTTCTGAAGCTTTGGCCCACCAAATGTAACAAACTAAAATTGTGATACATGAGTTTCTGTGATTGTACTAAGAAAGAATACGAATTACACATATTTCACCCTTTTCCATCTGCTGTTTTTCCCTTTTCTGTTTGCTTTTAGAAGAGAGCTCCAAATGCATGACCATTCCCAAAACCCTCGTTAATGACCTACACTTTCTCTTCAATTATTATCACGCCTGTAAATAGAAGATGCTCTTTTTTGTACGGATGTTTCGTATGCAATATTAGACAGTATCGTTCATCTAACTTTTACATTTATGGTTTTTTTTTTTTGGATGCAGAGAATTCTGGGATGAGACCACCTACATTGAACATCTTCCCATCTCAGCCAATGCATGTAGAGCCATCATCATCAACAAAGGTATATATCAAAACCGTTGATAATGTACATTTCTTGTTCTTAGAAGCTTGATTTTTTTATTAATTAGTTAAAGCTAATGGATTCGTTAATCTTGTGTTATAAAATTAATTGGTAGGCAAGTACTGGGTTGCTTTCTCCATCTGCTGATGTTTCCAAGAAATCATCTGGACCGTCCATGGAGTCTTCTAACCCTAGAAATGATGTTGCTTCTACTCCCCAATCTACCAAAGCAGTTAAGGAGGATTTACACACACACAAACAAAAACTAAATAATTTAATTGGTATATTAAATTATTTTTCTTGATTGTGGCAGCGTGAGGGAAATCGCAAAGGTCTTACCTCAAGTTCAGAACAAGATGGACCAAAAAAACCAGACCCTAAGGTGATCATATATTATTTAAATATACAAACATGTATATGCACTTTTACTTATATACATACATATAATCCATTGATATGCAGATTTTGAGGAGACTTGCTCAGAATAGAGAAGCAGCAAGGAAAAGCAGGCTCAGGAAAAAGGCAAGTCTGAGAAAAAAATAAGCAAGAATTGATAAAATCCATCCAAAAAAGCAAGAATTAATGTTATAATCAGCTTTATATATACTCTTTATAAAATCTTAAGCTTTTTCTTTTATGTAATTACAGGCTTATGTTCAGCAGTTAGAGTCGAGCAGAATCAGGCTTACTCAGTTAGAACAAGAACTACAAAGAGCTAGAGGCCAGGTAAAATATTTTTGTGTCATGCCAGTTATTTTGTAATGATTTTATTAAAATAATTTTGTTTTGATTCTAATTTTATCTATAATATATTTAATAATTTGTTTCAATAATATATGTGTTTCTATTAGGGTTTTTATTTAGGTGATCAAAGTATTCCTGCTGCTAACATAAGCTCAGGTACTTATGCAACTTGTATTATCTGAAAATTTCGACTCCAAAAATTTAAAGTTTGTTTTTGTAATTAGATGCTGCGGTTTTCGACATGGAGTACGCGAGATGGCTGGAGGAACATCATCGGCTAATGGTGGGGCTTCGGAGTGCAATGCAAGATCACGTTCCCGAAAATGAGCTTCGAATCTTTGTTGACAACTGTTTGGCACACTATGATCAAGTGATGAACCTCAAAAGTATGATTGTGAAATCAGACGTTTTTCATCTTGTTTCGGGCACATGGAAGACTCCGGCCGAACGTTGTTTCATGTGGATCGGAGGTTTCCGACCATCCGAGCTCATCAAGGTATATAACCAAACCCCATTTAAAGTTTATAATAAACATCACATTAAACCGTGAAGTCCTTGCAAAGCCCTAGATAGAAAGTTTTGGCATGCTTGGCTAAGCTTAAAAAATAAAATGTAAAATGCACTTTTTTCCTTATAAAAATAATTTTTTATATGTGAAAAAAAAAAAAATTATATGATCACTCCAGCATAAATTTTTTTTTTTTAGTTCAGTTCTAACTCCGTTCTTGAGGATGAATGTTCCTTTTTAAAATTTTGGAATCAACTTTATACTCATGCAATAGATTGAAAACTAACAGTTCAAATTTCCTAATAATTATCACTATACTGAGCTTTGCGACAAATACTCTCAATCATACCATAAGATGTATATATGTATATATATTTTATCTCAATTATTTTTTATTAATTTATAATGAATATGAGCATAAAGTCCGAAAAACATTTGAGAAAAACATAGAATCTGACCTCCAACATACGAACTCGCAAAATAAATAAATATCAACTAGTATCTTCTTCTTCTTATTATTATTTTTTTTATGTGTGCAGGTAATTTCGAGTCAAATAGAGCCATTAACAGAGCAACAACTATTGGGGATATATGGCTTACAGCAATCGACACAGGAGGCTGAAGAAGCCCTCTCTCAAGGACTTGAAGCTCTAAATCAGTCACTTTCGGACACAATTACCTCGGATTCGTTGAACATCTCATCAGACATGAACAACTTCATGGGACAAATGGCTTTAGCTATCAACAAACTCTCTACCTTTGAAGGTTTCGTTAGACAGGTATGTGTCCTTTTTAATTTATCATATATATATATAAAGTTGCACATCGGTACATTTTAGAGTGTAATCTTATATATTCACACAATAATTAATAAATACGGATGGAGACCGAAGATCAATCCTTCGATTACTGACGTAGAAGAGAAAACAAGACAAGTGAAATGATCTATAATGAATTATATTCTAGTAATCATTTTTCGACGAAATTTCCTTCTAATTACATATATAGGTACGTAGGTTCAATTTTATTTTAGAAAGAAACAAAGTTAAAGTGTCTAATATAAAAGTTTAAGGTATTAAAAAAATAAAATAAAAATTGTTTAAATTCTATCTTCATCACACTTCTTATGTGCTTTTTGAATTTACTTTTTTGTTAAAGGCAAGCTCGTAAATGATTTCTATGTATAGTAACAACGAGATTTGGACTCACTACCCTTGCCCATTTATTGAGTTGCAGTATCTAAAAGTTTTAAGTTGTCAAAGACAACAAAATTATTCGAATTTTAAATTTTAACTTGATGCTAAATATATATATTTATGTTTTTACAAAGTAAAAGTAACATTTACATAAGAGATTCGAGTGACATTTACATAAAAAAATTCTTATGTAAAATCATGTTTGATATAATAAGTAATTTAAAGTAAGTTCAACTTAAATTTAAAGACAACCAAACAAACTAGCGTGCTGTGTAAATATTCTTTGAAGTCAAGATACATGCATGGTGATTATTATTTTATTTTATTTATTTTGCCTTTTTTTACATATGAAATTAATTAATTAGAATATAATATAATAAATATGACTTACAGGCTGATAATCTAAGGCACCAAACCCTTCACCGGCTCCACCAGCTCCTGACCACCCGCCAAGCTGCTCGATGTTTTCTGGCCATTTCCGAGTACTTCCACCGCCTTCGCGCCCTCAGCTCCCTCTGGCAGGCCCGCCCCAGGCCGGAATGACAGAGAAAAAAAAAACCGAGTCATCTGATCTTTATCTTAATTAATTAATCTGCTTCTCCTTAAAAATATATGTAGCTGAATTATTTTCGTTTTTACTTTTCTATAGAGTTATTATGTATAGATAGATAGACAATAATATCTGAATTAAAATGATTATAGAAGTAGAAAAAGTAACCTTTTTCTGCATTTCAGCTCATTTTTTCTTTATGGAATCTGAAAATTATGCCGCCATTTCTGACTGAGAAATATAGAGGAAAAAATAAAATAAAATCATTGAATAGAAAGGAGGAGAAGAAGAAGACAGAAAAATTCTGAATTTTTTTTTTTTTTAAAAAATGGTCATCTGGCATCTATGCAGATGCATGCTTGGTATAGCGTTGATGGCATTTTCATGAGGCTTATATACAAGTCAAGCTGTTTTGATGCATGTTTCGACAATATAATAAAAAAATACTGAAAAGAATGAAACACCCTTTTTGGTATATCTTTATAATAAGTTTTATCGAGATTAAAAGTTGTTGAAATGTGTTTTTTTTTTCTCTATACCACTAATTTGAAAGATGAACGTCGATTAAGACGAACTTCGAGATGAACCACGCCACCAAAATCTATGAAATTGTCAATGGTCTTGTTGATAATTTTTCCATAATTAGGTGTATAAAATTCATTTTAGATAGTCAAACAATAATTTATTATATGAAAAATTAGTTAACACGTTTAACGTAAATATTGGAATAAATAATGTGGAAAGAAAATAAAAATTTAGAAAATATTTAAAATGTAGTTGGGAGTTGGTACACTAGATTCAACGAAAATTGGTTTCAATTTTTTTGTTTCTTTCTTCTTTTACAACCACCTTTTTTCTTTCTTACACGTACACAAGCAGAGAGGGATCCAGGAAATGAATTTACTGCATCTGGTTTTGGCACCTTGGTTTTTCTTGTGGGTTCGAGTCGTTTTTGAATATAGAGTTGTGTAGCTCGACTTGTGACATGTGGTTATATGTTAAAAAAACAGTTTTGATTCTAGAGAGCAATTCATTATGATCTTTTTATTCATTTTTCTTCACCAAGAACTCTTTTTACAGGTTATGCTACTTTCACTTCTCTGAAAGAAAAACTGTAAGGTAACAACACTGTGCTGACACATTTATGTGAAAAATTCAATAAACAATTAGTATGAACTGTAGCGGCACAGATTCTATTTCAGAACATGTTCAAAAAAATTTCATGATATTTGGAGGAATATATGTCAAAATGGACAGCCCGAGGCCATGGTTTCGCGCAAGGCCGGCCCAGAAACAGTCCTCTATACTGAGAGGCCGGCTCGCACCCTCCCTCGTGGGGTGCTAGACCCAATGGGTCGAGCTGGGAGTTGAAAGGGCTATATAGTGTCCACCTTACCATTATAACTAACATGAAAGTTATGCTAGATTAATAATATTTAAATTAATTCTCTTTGTAATTGACCTCCCCACGGGACTTTTGAAAAGGGTCCTTTGAGAGAGCAAGCTTTTATTAGGTGATCAAGATTCGAGGATAAGAAATTCACACAGAAACAGATAATTCCGAACATACAATTTGAAAATTTAGCTTAAGACATATATAGAGTAACAGACTTGTAACATGTGTCATCTTTCTTTTCAGAGCATGCTATCTGCTCGAGCGGGCAATCTTCGGAAGTAATTGCTGGGCAGTGAAGGCATTTTGCTTCTGAATCTTGGGTGCCTTAGTAGATACATACCTGCTATCAAAGTCACTATTTTGAAAGGTGTTATGTAAAGAAAAATTGCTGCAAAAAGGCAGATAACTATGAATACGCTGGTTGCTCTAGGATCTCTCCAGCTGAGTAGAGCATGAAATCTCTCCCCCTGTGTTGCCATATCACCAATCACTGTTTGTATCCTTCCCGCAACGCTTCTAAGTCTATCGTACCTCATGCGGACGATGTCTTGAGGCCTGGATGTTGGGAAAGTGTCGAACTCTTCATCAAGTTCATCGGGGTGAACTGCCTCAGCCCAAGAAAGCTTAGTGTCCATGTGTGGAGGATGCCTTGGCCTCGACCGGTAATTCCATAAGCCGATCAGAAACATGTAAAGGAACATAGTCGGGGGGATTAATTCCGGATAGCAGATTAATATGCAAAAGAGGACATGAACAAGAATTGTAGTGACGGGCTTCTTCCATTGACAAACTTCGACAAGCCACTTGCTTAAGGAGATTAGACCTGAAAAGAGCGAAACAATTCTGAAGAAGTTGGCTTTGCTTCGTCTCATGCTCCACATGTGGGAATCAACATCTAGCATGTATTCAACAACTTCTTTTCTCAATGGAGGTTCGGCTCGTCCAAGCCTTGAAGCTACAATGTTCATGGCCTGATGTCTCAAACTGTCCAATTGGTTTACTGTGAAAGGATGCAGATAATGCATTTTTGGCAGCAATGGACGACCGTAAAGATATATCATGTGTGCTAGAGAAAGACAAGTGAATCGGAATGCTATTTGGAGTTCTCCCATCTTCTTGACTCCAGACTTGTTCAGGACAAGAAGTGGATAAGAATGAGTGTAAATCCGGTCTGTTTCTAGCGTGGATAATCTGATTCTTACCTTTCCAATTCTCGAGTCATTTTCCGGCTTCTCGTTCCTTCCCAAGTGGCAGTTATCGAAAACTCCCAGTGTGATCACTGTGCAGGGATCATAAACCTCCCAAGTATATTGCTCATTCCATTTGGGATTGAAGCTTTCAACTATTGTTCTCGTTCTCACCCATTTCAGTCCGTATTTCGCCACACAATAAGCATCTGTGCTTTCTCGGCCATCCTTTTTCTTCATTGGGAGAAGACCTTGTGCACTTAAGATTCCCACTTCAAGGATTCCAATTGGCTGCTTCCATAACTCCCTAGCAGTAGGGCGTTGATCGCTGATGTACATTGTTGATTCATCTAATACATGGTAACCACCTTCAAGACAGGCTCTGATATGAATCCTCGTTGAAAACTTGTGTTCCTTCCTCCTATCTCCCTCTAGAACCCCAAAGCTGAACTTCTCGAGGTTAAACCACCGAGAATGAACTGGTCGGTGATCCAATCGTCTTTCAAAGGTGTGTAATTGCAATTTTATCCCCCCAACAACTTCATCCTTTGAAGCTGTTTTATTTTCAACAGTGAGTACTAATTGCTCTTCAAAAGGCTCTGCTGCCACAAAAAAAAGGTCCTCGTTCCAGAACGGGTTAGGCGTTCTGTTTGGACATAGTTTAGTCTTTAGTATCTGATTTCCAACTTGAGCTTTTGCAAAGACATGAGGGGGTTGGCTTTTGTCTTGAGATTCTACATCTTGTGCTTCGATTATATTGACTCTAAGGTACCACAATTTAGGGGAAACATAGACCTTTGTTCGGACACTGAAAACGCCTTCTCCTTTAACTGAAGTAGCATCCGAATGCCATGCTTCTGGGAATGCTTCATCTGCTTGAGTTCCCATCCAAACTGCAAGCATTACTGCCCCTCTGACCTTGCTTTCTTCTTGACGATCCTCTAGCCTATACCACTGAGGCGCCAAAGGGCTATCCGGTGGAGCCCGAGTAGGAACTTCATTCATGTCAAAAACCACCCTCCCTAGATAGTCATCTTTCGCTACCATTGCTCTGTCTCTAACGAAAACTTCAACAACAGATGAATGAATCTTCTCTTTCGAGAACGTGAAAACTTGGTTCCATATTGGGTTTGTTTTCTTCTCAAAATGCTGTGTCTTGCCTTTATAATTCCCAAGTTTCACTTCTACATATGGATCGCAATTTCCAGTCACTGGATTTGTAGGCAAGTCTTTTGCTTTCACAACTCGAACATAAAGATAATACATCTGTTCGACAAGATCATAAGTACTCGTGACCCTGTCACTACTAATCCACCCTCCTCCACCTCGAACTCCTCCATGTGGCCACCTCTCTCCAAGCTGGGGCTTCGTGTCCTTAATTTTATACTCATCTTGTGGATTAGAAGATGCCTGTGGGTTCATTTGCTTACTTATCAAGTGAACCTCTCAACGTTTATATGCGTTTTCTGCTACCTAATAACAAGATATTAAATGCTGGAGTGACTTCTAATGTACTGATCTCAAAACTATTTCCTGCAGAAAGTTTTTTATAGAGGTAGAACTCGGTTTGGTTGAAGAATGGAGGGAAACTTTGGCCGTCTGTTGCTATATAGAAAGACAGTTTCAGCTTTGATAAAGCAGCAAGGAAATTTGTATAGTAGCTGAATTTGTTCATAGTCTTCATATCCTCTTATGATTTGAGCCTTATAAAGTAAACTTCACGAGGAAGTTATGCAAAAAAATTGGATGCTGATGCCAATGTAAAGTTTGTGCAGTTTCTTCTTTTTTTTTGAGGTTCAACAGGCTAGCACTTTAAAAGGAATTGAGTTCTGTTAGATATTGGAGTTCTATTATGTAGCTTCTGAATTGGCGGCTTTGTAAATTCTTCTTTTTCTTCTTCTTTTTTTCCTTTTGTGGGTATCGACTACTTTTCGGACAGTTTACGCACTCTTTCATTGCCTTTGAGTAGAAAGACCTTTGTGTTAATTGAGGGGTCAACCAGGTCGTGTCCTAGCATTGAGCCAAACTGGCCATAGTTGTTACTTGAACTTTGCACGTGTTGATTTTGAGTGTCAAACATGGTTGGGACCGTGCTAAGCTACCAGCTTTCACACAACCCGGCTCATCACTGCCGGTTCAAGGTTGGGCAGCAATCGGGATGGCTCAAACATTTTGAAACCTCTATGTATAAAATATTATAAATATTGGAATAGTATAACAACAGGTGTTTGATGCCTTACTGGTGATTACAAAAATAGCCTTTTTAGACTTCAAATTTGTTGCATTTTGCTTTATGAGATTCTTGGCTTTGTTTAGAGACAAATTCTGCAATTTTTTCTTTCAAGAATTTTCAGCATTTTTTTTTTTTTGTCACTCTGTTTGATTCTGCTATATATATTGTATGATCCATAATAAATCCAATCATATTACTTGGTGCCTCTAAGCGTAGGCCGAGTACTTGATAAATTTTGGGTCGGGTACATAAATTTCTTCTTGTTGTGTTTAGTTACTTATTACAACTATTGAAAAATCTAAAGCAACTAAATTCTTGACGATCACGATCATTGAGCACGGGTGGAGCTTAAAGAAATGCAGTGAGTGATAAAGAAAGATTATGGGTATAAAAACATGGTAGTAAATATGCTTAACCTTTATTCTTCTATCTTTATTCTCCTTTAATTCAACTTTCTTCTGCCATTATTTCTTCCTTTATCAAAAGTGAACATAAAGATGTTTTTGGCTCAGTTTCCATTTATAAATTTATTAAAAAGTAGATTTTACTAATTAATTCCAAACCCACAAAAAGTGAGAAACAAAAACACGTATAGCATAAAATAAGAGAAAATTGAAACATTAGTCCCTAACCTTTCATTATAATTGTACAAACAATCCCCGTTGACAAAAACCGTCCAAATTTTTGCTCACACAAAATGGACAACAAGGACTTGACGACAAAATGGAAAAGATTTTAATTACTTTTTCATTCTTACACTTTGTAAGATACACATAGACGGAGGTTTATAACATAAAAGTAGATAGCAAGGTCCTGATAAAATTTGACAAACTACCACTACCTTCAATGTTTTACACATTGATTTTAATCAGTTGCCTTGATAAGATCATGGCAAATAAAGTTTTAACTTGTTCAAGTATTCAATCATATTTATGACAAACTCATATTTCAAAGGAAGAAGATACTATAAAAATGAATACACCACTTTAATGAGATTGCCAAGAAATTTCAATCAGAGATTAGATGTTACAGCACCACTTCTGTTAATTCCACATGTGTGCGTTCACATATATACGACAATCAAGTACACAAGTAAGAATTAGAGATGAAGATAGACTTACTGAATCAATTATATAGTCGCTTTCTTCACACGATATGTTAGTGTCACAAAGGAGATTCTTTCCATTGTAATCTGTCAAGTGCATCCACAATTGCCCTGCGGAACTCACCATTGTGAAGAAGGAAAGATGATACATGGCCACCAGTAACCCATCTCACTTCCGAACCTGGCCAAGCCTTTTGAAGCTCGACTACCGAGTGCTTTGGGATGTAGCCATCATCCTATAACAATTAAATGTATTATATGAAGAATCTGGCTTACCTCAAGAATCCAAGAAAATTGATGTTACGATCCTCAGAGAGAGCAAAGCATCTACTGAACCACATCATTTAAAAGCTTAGGTTGTTAATGTGAACGCATTCGTATCTTTAAATTTCAATTATCAACACGTCCCCTCATGTATAGGCTACATTCATTTTAATCAAAGGCTAACAAGAGCACAATTTTCATAAATGTTTGCAGTGAGAATTTGAATTTAGAAACGTTTGCATATCTTATACCATGTGAACCACCTTATCTAAAATCTCTAGTTGCTAGAGCAAGAAGTCAATTATTTATTTAAGCTTAACCTTAATCAGCATGTCACCAATAGGCATGTACAAGTTTTTAATTTAATGCTTACTCTCAATAAACAAGAGTGCGCTATTCATTTTCTTGCAGTCCTTCAATCATGACTCGAATTTTAAACACATGACTCATGATACATGCTAAATGGAGAAGTCATCGTGACCCCATTACATGGACTACCTTACAGACACACGGCCAGAGAGTTGTTTCAATTAAAGAATATAATAAAACCATGAGAACTGAAAGACAAGACATAATCAAAGGAAATTCTTTACATATATAATGATATCATAGCAGTACAAGCTAAGATTTCATAATAATATGAAACTTGAGATCAAGAAAAACATGGAATATTTAAAGAAAAAAAGTAACATTATGTTGATATAGAAAAGTGGTATGAATTTAATTTTTTTGGAAATGTAAACTGTGAGATATAGTTAACTTACAGTAGCAGCAACAAATATAAC
The DNA here is from genome assembly GCA_903798255.1 of Fraxinus quadrangulata. Taxonomy (NCBI): domain Eukaryota; kingdom Viridiplantae; phylum Streptophyta; class Magnoliopsida; order Lamiales; family Oleaceae; genus Fraxinus; species Fraxinus quadrangulata. Next base: position 43,026 of record CAIGRB010072812.1, on the reverse strand, counting down.
AGCATCGGGATTTTTGGGAATTGGGAACCGTGTGACATCTGTGAGAGACAACACATTTCGCATCCGCTCCCTAACCTCCTCAATCGTTGTTGCAGCCTTCTGAGCAGCAAGGTCGTCTCTCAGTACCTCCCATGCAGTGGCATGCTTTAGAATCCCTTCACAGAAAGCTACAACGGCAGAGTGTGGAGACAGAAATGGAAGTGTAGCAATAGGTGTAGGGTGCAAGGATCCAACCATAGCTGCATGTACTCCTCCTAGATTTATAGAAGAAAATACAAGGTTTACAAAATGAGAAGGAATAAGATGAACTGTTAGATACATTCCTCGAAATTCAAGTATCTTTACATGCATGCCAGCTTTTCGTATAATGGATATATAAACAAGCACAACTTAAAATTATAATAGTTCTCCATTTCTCTTCTTTAATGTTCTTCAGATAGAAATCTAGAAAGGGTGATCGTATAAATCACTCTCGAGAAAACAGAAATAAAAAGAGGAAAGCAACTTTACAAATACATATTAATTTACCCTGCTGATACACGATTCCAAGCATTCACAAAAATATTAACCCCGACATGACAAAATATATAATGATCAACAAATAATGCATTAATGGATATTTGTGTTTATGAATATGTGTATACCCAAATATGTGTATATCTATATACGTATATATATACACTAGCGAATATCCATGTGCATGTACATGTTTGGGTTTACTGCTGAAGTTTTGGAAAGTAAACTTTGCGGTGTCTGAAATTCATATACCTCCTTTAAGAATAAAAAGAGGCTAAATAGTAACAATAACAAACACACTATATATTCGTGGATATACTCAGAATACAGAGATTCTAGTGTCAGACTTCATTCAACATTTTAATGACTTCATTTAGGTGATAACCCAAAATTTATATTTGTACCAGTAATGCTCCACTTGTCTCCACGACGGTCTTCTTAAAGCAGCATTTAATGTGCTTAGCCCTAGTTTGATCCTCATTATTTTCAAAATACATAACCACACATTCTTCAATAAAATAATATGACACGCAAACCTAAAGTTTTTCCTTATTTTTTAACCACACATTTTCCATCAAATCACTATTTCAAATGCATTTTTGTCAAAAAAAATGGGGCTCAAACAGGCTCTTAGTTTGCTGGACTTGTTAGGTGTCATGTGGAGAAATCCCATCAGTGAAAAACTTTTTACAGCATGATCAAGGTAAGATCTGAAACTTACCCATGCTAAGTCCACATACACCCATTTTGCCGAACCCTGCTTCTGAGTCTAACCAATATAGAAGACTACGGGCCTCTTCAATGGTGACTCTTCCTAATAAGAGTAAGTCACTAACACACAAAAGTTTTGCACCACGTTGCAGCATTGGACGTCTTCTTCCATAGAAAGGGCTGCAAAAACATATTTAGCTTGAATTAGATCCTTATAACATAAGAAGTCTTCAATTTGTTTAAGATTTCCATGGCAACCTCTCGAGCACCATGGTTGCTATGTTTTCCTTCAACAATGGTCCACCAAGACGTAATCTCCGTTCAAATGTATGGTCTCCAGTGCCTAAGAGGGAAAGAAAAACATTAAGCTCAAATGCTCAACTTCGATTTTTCATTTTTTTAAAATCATCTTAGACAGTAAGAAAGATTGCTTGGCACACTTGTTTGACATTATTATCATAATAAATAAAAAATCCAGTCGTGACCAATGGGAACAGATGAATAGTTAACTTAAAATGATTTATATATCTGTAGTGTCAGAATTTTATCAGAAACAATTTATTCAATTTCAATACATTGCATTAGTATCTGTTATCCTATTTTCCGGAGCGGCACACACAATTCCAACAAAAAACATTTGGAATGGCAGAATAAGGATCATTGTTCATTAGTCTCTCACTCATTAGTATCATACCCAAATTGTTTCTTCTCTTCCTTCTGTATCTCATCTTATTTCCTACAGAGTACTGGTACTCCGAATAATTATCTTGGAAGGATGAACTATAAGCAATAGGTTACACCAACATGGGACTCTGACAACTTGAAAAGGGGTATCGCAAACTGCACTTCTAATTGTCCTCATAGCCAGAGTTTAAAATTAATTAATTAACTCTCTTACAAAAAGTCAATCAAAATCTAATGATGTAACAGAGGGAGAAGCAACACTGTTTATATTTGAAAAGGAGTTGTGTAATGAGCAAGTTTACGTTTGAAAAAAGGTATACATTCCAAATGTCATTTACAATTTTGAATAGCATACAAAACAGAGTGGTCAAGAAACTTACCCCCACCCCCACACACGCCACTAAAAAAGGAAAAAACACATGCGCACACACCACTCAATCATTAAAACTAGATTTTTCGAATTTTTAGGTTGCAACCCTCAAACTTCCAAAAATTTGCTAATCTATGATTCTTTCATGGACTATTGATATTGGTGATATTGTTGAATACTAGCCTCATCTCAATTTTCAGACCACCAAGCATGCTCTTTTGACTAAAATATGAAGAGGAACAACAAATGTATTTCTTCGCTTGCATCTAAAAACTACAGTGAACGAATATTCAGAACACGTCAAACAGAATTGTATTAAATCTTTCGTACCTCTATGACCAGTTAGTTTAATGCATAGTAGCCCTTCCCATAAGCTTTTATGTATTGCTGGAAAAGTACATTTTATTCGAACAATAATGCTATTAAACTAAGGGTTCCTCATAGTGGCATGAAAGGAGAGATGATTTCAACATTCAAAGTCTCAGATTAGAAAACTATTATGTCAGTATGACTCCAGGTTTTTTATCAGTACAAACCATTAAAAATTCAGTGAGAAATATCAACCTCAAGCAACTTTAGCAAACGTTTTTTGCTTAGTTAATTAAACGTGTAATCTCATGGTAAATGGCAAACCATGTCTGAGACAAAGTAAATTTAACTTCTTGAATCAGTTAAGTATTAAGCCCAGAATTTGTAAAACGCTTCACTAGCATTTGTTCACCAGTTTATCTTCAATGGTTTACTGCTAGAAAGATTTAAAAAACTACCACAAACCATGTCATTTTTGGTTTACCCTCCCTCTTGTAACTTGTTCTGTCTAGATCACTACATTCTTATGAAAGTGAAGAGTCTATACAAAACATGTCCCCACCTTCTAAATTATTCTTCCTTAATTCATTCACAATTAGCACCAATGTCACTTATAGTATATATTTTTATTTCTTATCTTGTCTGTTTTAGTATGCAACACATCCATCTTAGCATCATCAATAGAGCGTTCCTCTTATTGGCATCTTGCACAGCCCAACACCCATAAAGCATAGTAGGTCGACTTGCTGCTAAATAGAAAGATACGTAATAATCTCTAAGAAACTTTTTCTGAATGAAAAGGCATAAAGATACAATGTCAAATATTACAGCCATACAATTAGGTAACACAACTTTACTAAACCAGCAATGATAGATACAAATATATTTATTCCTTTCAATTATTGACAAACTTACACAAATCACATCAAACTTAAACTGGGTACCTATATGTCACAAAATTGTTCTAAGTTATTACCTGCAAGGTGAACCACACAGGCCATCTTTTGTGGAGGCAAGAACTTTGGAGCAAGGAAAGCAACCCTGGCATTGTGACATTCAGGAGGCAATGCATTAAGAAGTTGCTCATCACATGGTGTCCTAAATACCCCTTCTCTAAGAACAGCAGTCTTGGATTCCCAAATTGTCTTCCAAACAGGTTGCACCAATGTAGGAGGCCAATTCTGTCCTACATCAGGGAACAATTGCTTTATCATTTTCTCCAAAAGCTCAAGTTTTGTGCCACCCCACCCTCTTGAAAAAAATGGTGGACTTATCTTTGTTCTGTGCAATAATGCACCATATACATGGTCCAAAACATAGTAAAGGGTTCCAAGATTAACAGTCACCATTTTCTAATCCAACCCACAACTTTATTTCGCAAGGAAACCCAAAAAACCAATGAAAAATTATGTTTTCCAAATAATTCAAAATCAATTCAAATCAGCACAGAGCAGTATCAGCTCAACGTAGATCGAATTTACAAAAGTTTCACCCAAGAATTTCAATTTATGTTAGGAAACAAGGAAAATCTTTGTTGGGCCAATAAGAAATGAAATCTTAGGTCCAAATTTTGAAGAGTATAAATTGAATCGGATCTCATGAATATCAATAACAAAATATAGATCAAAGGCAAAATGCAAACATTGCAAAAATTTATACACCTATGCGCATTGAATCTAAGAAGAAAAGAGAAAAAAATGTGTGTGAGGGAGTCAAGATAGGATATAGATTGCAGAGAAAGGAATAGAATATGAAATATCGGGGTCTTTTCAATACGAAAACTGTGGGCGGAGAAGAAGGTTGAGACATGATGGAATAGAATACAGGGATCCATATTCCACCTCAGATTATCCATATTCTATTGCACTTGTAAGAGCATGTTTGCCTAAGCTTAGAAGGTTTGCTTATAATTAAATAAGCAATATTGAAAATAAGTAAGATATTGTTAGGAATTAACTACTATGAAAACGAGTAATTTTTTTCTACTTATAAATATGTAAGAAGTTACTTATTCAAAATTCTAAAAGGTATAAGATGTGATGAGATAATATCGGGTATCTTGTTTGAACCCCATTTTTTTGTGTAGATTAAATTTGAAATAATAGATTGATGGAGAATTTATAGTTAAAAAGTAAGGAAAATTTTTGGATTTATATGTAATATTATTTTATTAAATAATATGTAGTTGAAAAAGAGAAATACAAATATATTTTGGAAAAAATTGGGATCAAACAAGATTGATGTCTTTTTTATGCCTTCTAACCTCGCATTTTTTCGCCTTTTAGAACGTTAGTCCCTAAAGAACGAAAATGAGTGTTAATAGTATTTGAATGTTACATATTGTTTATCTAGCAAGATTGTACTACAAAGTTTTTATAAATTTTCCGTAGTCGATTAGCCAAACATGGTGCTATAACAACAATAACTTGAGGGGGCAATGGGATAAATTGCAACCTTAAACAAGGAATAGGATTTGATCGATTGACTAATTATTTATTATGTAGGCAATGAAAACGTATATAACTTATTAATAAGCAATTGAGAGAAATAAGTGATCGTTGCTCATTACAAGATGATTACCTAAGCTTTGTGACTTGCCATTTGGTTTTTGCTTCTTATCAAAATCAAGTCACCTCCTAAGTCATAACCTCAATAATCGAAATAAATAAAGGTTACTTGTCAACCTCAACTCTTCGATGATTGCTAAACAAGGTGAATCAAACTATAAGACGTTAAGGAAATTTCATAAAACCGGTTCCAACCAATTGGAATGTGTAGTGAAAATATTAGTATTTTTACTTATTACTTTGTTTCAAAAACGTTTAAATTTAAAAACTTAAGTCAAATATCCACTAGAATGGTCAATGATTAGGCTTAGTTACATCTATGAGTTCCAAAATTTGCTCATATTCTCATAGTACATTCTATTTCCCGCTCTTCTGATTCGGATGGACTTGAGAGGTCACCAAGTTTTAAAGAAACTTCCCTCGAAGGACAACTTCGCGTTCCTCACTTCTCACAGCACTCGCGGTGCATCCCAATGCTTTGTGGAGACACCCAACAAAACGAGTAATTAAAGTATCAACACGAGTTGTCAACCGAGCTTTGAACTGGTTAAGAGAAAATGTAGATAGAGTTTGTCTTTCTAATGACAGTCTTATTTGTTTATCATAGAAAATGTAAGTATTTGTACATGCATACTTTTACAAACTACTTAATCCCATATCTGTAAAAGAAACATTCATAACTTCCTGTGATCACAAGTGGAGATTCTTTGCATGAAGTACTAAATTGTAATAACCGAAGTATTAACGCGTAAAATAGGATAACAAACCAAAGGATGAACCATTGCTGCAGAGAATCCTGCTCCTTCTTCCATATTAACCTTATCAGCTCCTTTTATTTTCCAATCAAAGCATTGGATAACTGCTGCAAGTGTTATATGCAACACTGATGTAGCTAGACCAGCTCCCGGGCAACCTCTACGTCCACCTCCAAATGGCACGTAGCTGAAATTCTGGCCTTTCATGTCCTCGGGATCATCATGGCTGATCGCGTTTATAGTATTGATCAAGAACCTCTCTGGCACAAATTCTGAAGCATTTTCCCAAGCGTTTGGATCACGATTGATTGCATACAGATTTACTACGACCCTCGAATTTTTAGTTATGGGAAAACCGTTGATCTTGCAGTCCTCCCTGCATTTTCGGAAGACCAAGGGCAATGAAGGGTGTAGTCGAAGAGTTTCTTTTATAACGGCATGCAAGTAAGGAAGATTTGGGACATCTGATTCCTCGACTAGCCTGTTTAACCCCACAGTTTTGTCGATCTCGTCCTGAAGTTTCTTTAAGGCCTTTGGATGGTTAAGGACTTCTGCCAGTGCCCATTGTAAAGCCACACTTGTTGTATCTGTACCTCCCAAGAAAAGATCCTGTCAAATACACATTTCTAATCAGAAACAGTTTCCTGACGAAAAGTGTAATTTCTTGAGTCACTTTACTTGTATTGAATACATATTTTATCTATATTAGCTACTCATTTCAGATTTACCATAATTGCAAGTTCAGTACTCAATATTGAATGCACGTGAGAAGTATAATAAACAAGATTTTAAATTATTTTTCTTCCTTAATATTGTCTATACTATTTATTTCTTCCTACCAAACATGCCATAAGAAACCAAGGATTGGTGTAGAAAACAGGGTTTGAGAGATCCACGTCATAGGAACTAGGGAAAATGACCATTTAACTTCAGGAGAAGGGGCGCTCTCCTATGTTTCGCTTGGGAAAAACATATTTCTGCTCCTAACATGAAAAATAAGAAGAAAATTCAATGAAACAATGGGATGCGATGGACTAACCAGAAAAAGGCCCTTGATACCAGCTTTAGTAAGCTTCACATCAGAAGTTTTATCTTCCGAAATCCTTAAGAGAGTATCCATCATATCCTTATCTCGTGTTCCACCTTGAATCTCCATCTTGTGTTTCAATATAATCCGATCCATTAAAGCATCGAATCGGAGCAAAAGGGCTTTCACCTTTCTTCCTGCCCCAAACACATCATACTTTTTCAACAAAGTAAATGCTTCTCCTAAACTTAACAACCCTGAAATAAGTGTTATCCCCTTAGCCACTTCCCTTATCTCTGAAGTCTCATCCACATTCGTTGAACACCTCGTGCTCATCGTCATTCTTGAGATCAAATTGTTCGTCATGGCCATAAATTCCACTCCCGCATCACATCCCTCTCCCACCTCCGCTTTCTTCACAAAAATTCTCAACAAATCCATCATCTCTTCTCTTCTAATATCAGCAAACCGATTAATCTGCTGCGTCGAAAGAATTTCCATCATGCATATTTTCTTCAAGAAAATCCAATATTTCCCATAATCCAAAGTAGAAAACAATGTATCCTTGTATATTTGGTAATCCGAGGAACCAAATTCCGGCCTGGCCGCGAATTTAATATCATGAGTTTTAAACACTTCCTTGGCTATGGCACCATTAGAGACAACATATGAAGTGGTTGAACCCGCACGAATAAGCATAAAAGGCCCATATATAGAAGATAAATTCTTGAAGGAAATGTGCAAGGTGGAGCTCAGCAAATGCAAATGGCCGATCACCGGCAGCGCTGCGGGGCTCGGTGGCAATGGAATATTTTTCTTGGAATTTGCAATCTTCTTGATAAAGGAAAGAATCCCAACAACAAGTATTATGCAGATGGGGAAAAATAAGTACTGAAATGGAGAATCAATAGTGATTGCCATGGCTGATATGAGGATGATCAGGCTTACAGATAATATGTACATATATATGGTGAAAGCTTAATAAATTTAAGATTACGTCATATTCATTGTACTTTAATAATAGTAATACTAATATGTAATAGCCATTGTCAGTAGTTAATTATATCATTAGGAGAAAAATAATAATTTCTGGATGAACCCTAAGCAGGAAAAAACAGTGTGGAGATTGTTTATTGATTCCTCTCCTTGCACAAGGCATCTTTTTGTGTTTTCTCGTTGCTAACAAGTTAGACAGCATACTCTATCATAGAACATGGGGTCGAACCTGACTTTTACCGTGTGCAAAATAACTAGTACATTAGGCTTTTATTTATGGTGCAGTATAAGTATAGGAAGAACCAATGGAATCTAACATGTACCGCGTGCACAATAACTGATACGATACGTTTTTATTTATGATGTAATAGAAATATATGAAAAACACGAGAATTGATCAATTAAACTCGTTAATTCGCGTCGAATGCCTACAATTAGATCGAAAGAGCTAAAGAAACTGTATTTTGGAACCTCTTGGCCTTGCCTTTCATTTCTTGTCCGCCTTCAGGTGGTCAATTCGAGAGTCAAACAGAATATAAGACAAGCCATAAGATAAATGAGGACGTGCATTGAATCCTAGAATTCATTTTGTTATTCTAATCATGCACTGAATTTTTATTTTTTGTCTTTACTGCTCTTAAATAACAAAACAACCCTGATAGAGGCAAATTAAGCTAAAAAATTGCGTTACAGGAAAATTAAGCTTAGATTCATAATATGTAATTCTTCAGCCATATTTTCTGCTATTATACAACACCAGCAGTTAGTATATTACCTAAATAATTTTCACAATAAATTTAAGTTGACATCATGAATCATTTTTTATTAATTGACATGTTTATTTATATAAGTAACAAAGTTTTAATCTACACCCTTTTGCTCTATTGAGACGTCGTCACTACTGAGAACAAAATCTTCCCACTAGTTTCCATACATTATCCACATAATTTGACCCAATTCTTTCGTACAATGATCAGAGAAAGAATAATTCTACAAAGATTAGTAAGAACAGATATTTTAAATCCCTAGTCTAACAAACATGTGAATAAGTCCATAAAAACAAGAAAAATGTAATGCCTTTTTATAAACAATACAAAACCATGAATCACTGTCTGCATAAACAGCAGCAGCAAAATTCAGACTACAAACCAACAATTATTACTGCAATCAGATTACATCAATGACGCGAGTATCATCAAGACATGAACCTCAAAAGACTACGCTACATAGCAGAATTAAGGATATAGAGATATATCTAGTCAAACCTGGGATTCTGATCATCAAGAGATGATCATATCCATCCAATGCAGGCCAGTCGTTCACTCCTTCCCTGTGAAATCCCACCTCAACCTTGATTGAGAACCTCAAGATAAATTTGGCCAATTTACCGCATCGACATCAAAGTCCGAACCCTTTTTTCCCTCTCAGCCTTCCTAGCAGAGGGAGTCCTCTTCAGTTTTCGCAACTCCTCCATCACTACTTTCTCGACTGTGTCAATTGAGTTCAGCAACAATTTCTGAGGAGTTGAACAGCCCGAGTCTTCATCCTTCTTATTGGTGATATCAAGCAATAATTTGGGCACCTTACCAATCGATGCTGTACAACGACTACTACCAATGATTGGCTTCGGGGAAATCATAGAAATATTGTGCTCGAGTGGAGCAACTGGTGTAGACAGAAAAGGATAATGAACTGGCTGTTCCTGGAGAATAGGACTTCCAGTTTGTAGGCCTTCACCTTCTCTCAAGCGAGATCTTCTTTCTATTGCCTATATATGTATATTAAATAAATAAATATTATATTCACATAGACATGAATTAATTTTCCTCTAAGTAAAAACAAAACGTTTATATAACCAAACATTAATGTTCTATATTGTCGAGAATATTCATAACATAGCTTGATATATGGTTAAACCTCAAGTCTTAACATAATCTATTCTTGTTTTTCAAATAGAAAGCCAACAAGTCCATCCATTGCCACCTCAACAGTTTCCCAGAGGTTTTGAATCAATTTTTTTCACATTTTTTAGTATATAATCAACTAGTTATTCAAGCCGGTTTCCTGTTTTTCTAGTTGAGCACATTGGTTCGAACTGATTCTTATAACATCGACACTAAGACAATATGCTGTACAATTTTGGCTACAAGAAATAAATAAATAAATTAGGTTCCAGATAATATAGGGAAATAGGAATTACTAGTACACCGATCTAGCTGCACAGCCTGCACTGCTTATTTAAGGAGATCAGGCATTGGACACCAAGCTTTGAGTTGACATGTGAACTGAAGGAACTTGAATTATGATTGAAAGATTTGGTAATAAACTCTAACCCGTCAAGGACAATATAACAAGACAAGAATCTTGAAGCTTAAACATTTTACATTGCAGATATAAGAGGAGAAAATGAAAGGCCAATATAATCCATCTCAAAAGCAGTGATGTGAACTAGATATATTCGCATGATGGATAAGACACTTCAGAAAAAAAACGATTGCGAAACGCTGTCATATTTAATCACTTACCAATCCAAATCAGCAACAAAGTCAAAAAATATTCAAATGTTTATGCCTGTGTACCATGTAGTTGAATACACAGAATGAACCAAAATAAACATGACTCAAGATGAATGCACAAATGCAGAATAGAATCATATAACTAGACAATTATGTACAGATATAGAAGCAAAACTAGGTCTACAAATTGATTGATGGAAGAAAACCTGTTATTTCTCCTTTATGAAAATGATCTGAATAACAGCTGGCTCGAGCCCAAAACCCCCTGCTCTAGTTTAGCTTAGCAAAGCTTTGATTTTGAGAACGAGTAGTTGGAACTACGATCTCTGCCTGCTTATTTTGACTAGATTCCTAATTTGTCCATTTACAAATGTGTTCTTCAAATTGCTGCTATATGTCTCTAATTTCTGTTAGATTGAACTGCTGCAGTACTGTTATTGATTAATAACAAAGATTTTTTTGTTGGATTGCCATCCTATGATTCTCAATTTCAAATGGAGAGTATTCCATATTAAAGATTGTTTGTGTTTAATGTGCACGCTGATATTTCAAGTATGCTCAACCTGAGAGAGTCACCTATTAAGCTCGCACAAAAGAGGGATTATAGTTATATCCCATCATAATAAACATGAAAGAAGGTATCATATCAAGACTCAAGACTATCGTTAAACTGCAATCAAGCATAATCTCATCTAAAATTCAACCAAAGAGAACCACCAATACATGTACTGAATCAGGGCTAGACAATCATGGGCCAAAAAAATGAAAATACCAGATGATTAACCTATATAATCACCAAATCCAAATTAAGTAAAATTGAAAAATGTATGGAATTAATCATTACCCTAACGACGGAAGTGATGTCACGGAGCGGAGTTCTTGGATACCAATAAGGTAGCACACTTCCACGCCCTCCCCGTCCACGTCCTACAATAGGAGAAACATTTTCTTGGCCAACATTCTGGCCCTGCCGAATTCCTGGTGTTCCCAGAATACCCCTCCTACGATCACCACGACCACTTCTTGAAAATCCAGCACTAGCAGCAGCCACATCCACTGTTCCACGTATACCGGTCATCATTGTGTCCCTCCACCTGAATGGAGTCCCACTACCTCGTGCCAACTCAGGCTCGTCTTCCGAAACAAAAAATACAGTATCACCCCTACCTGCATTTCCGCCCAAAGTGATTGACCTCAACCTTGGTCTGTATGTAGCTATAGGGTGCTCTGCCCTCGATAATCTGTCTCTTGCCTCCGGCATTATAGCAGTAATCTTCATCGACGAGAAAGCAAAATAATAGAGTATTAATAACTCAATGTATAGTCGGTATGATAATGATGCAAGAACATGACGATTTAGAGAAACCCAGAAGAGGAAATATGACTTCCCAGCGACCCATAAATGTGTCTTAGACAGAAAACCAAGTTTATATTGTGAACTAATGGAGGGGTTCTTGAAAGAAAATGACAATTATCAGTATCACGGATCGATTTAACTAGCATGACGGCATTTGCCAGCGACCCAGAAATGTATCTTATAACAGAGTATGAAGTTTCCCCGGTGAACAAATGGTGGATTCTTGCAAGAAAATGACAGCTACCCTGTGTTACAAATCGGATTATAACAATAAATTAGGAAACGTCCCATCAACCCCGTTTCACATGAAGTCATTTCCCGACGACCCTTATCTCAATTTTCGTATTGACAGAAAACCAAAACAAAAAAATTTCCGCGTACCTTGGAAGTTTCTTGGGGTTAATTTTCGACGACCTTCCTGAAATTGAAGTGTTTCTTGTAATGTCGAAGGTGATAGTGCAACAATGTAATTCAACGGCCGTGCATCTCCCTCTCTCTCTGTGGAGGGGGCTCTATAAGGATTATAGAAAGAGAAAAGCTCGAAGAGAAGTGAATTGGCAAATTTCAAATGAAATTTGGGCGGTACTTTATACACTGAAAATTTTCAGTTTTCACAAAATCGAAATGTCGATACCCAAAAACGATGTCGTTGAGGGCGGGATTAGAGTAAATTCTGAATATATTTCAAATTTCAAATTTTGTTGATTTGCACGGTAGTCAAAATAAGTAACAAACTTGGAATTTTGAACAACAAAAAGCTATTATATTTAGGGACTGTTTCAGCCTCATTTTTTTATTATTTTTTTTATGTAAAATGTATTTTGAAATAGTAAATTAATAGAGAATGTACGATTAAAAATTAAAGAAATTTTTTTGTATTCTCTATAATATTATTTTATTGAAAAATATATTGTTGAAAATAAGAGAGTTTTTTTAAAAAAAATGGGAATCAAACAAGGTCTAAACAAATTTTTATCTCTCTTCTTTGCATGGTTGAAAATGTATATATAAACAAATTTAAAAGTAATAATTGTCAAACATGGACATAATATCTGGTAAATTATATTCATGATAACTATTTTAAACTATGGTTTAACCAAATAAATATACTTTAATTTTGTTCAATTGGATGACTACACATTAATATTATTTCCACCAAGCAATTAATTTCAATTAAAGTAACTTTTTGTCAAACTCCACAAACGATAGTCGATGACCTTGGAATCAATTACATTTAACCATTAGTTACTGATGTAAAAATAAGTACGACTTCATCAAAATAAATGTGGATATAGTTTATTGAGTGCTTATCTTCGTATCAGTTCAAGCGACGAAATTAGATGGAATTACCTTATTAAATTCAAATTAAAGTATAGTTATCTGATTTAATAAAATTGAAGCACGGTTGCCTGATTGAAATAGTTTGAAAGTATAGTTACTGCAAACAAAATCTATCTTTTGTCACATTCGAACCCTACTTTTCTGTTTGGTTGCACTGCAGTCCTCATTGGACGGAAGCTGTCCAATAGGACTACAAAATAATGTCACATGTGACAGTAGATGCTCGATTCTTGTATCATATGTTCGGTATGCAGATTGGACAGCATTGCACAATATAACGTACAATATTTCAATTTATCTTTTTTTCTTACTATTGTCAAGTACTACCAAAACTTTACTCAAGACTCAATTTCCTTTTTTCTTTCTCAAGAGATCAAAATGCCTTCATATGAGAGGATATTCAGGACAAAACTAAGTAATAAAAACTAGAGCATTGAATGTTAACCAAATCTTTACAACATACTTTACGATACTTTACCACGATTTGATGCAATCGAGATTTTCAGAAACTGTTCTCATCCTAGGTCGAAGCTCGGGATCCATTTCTGTGCAACTAAGAGCAATATGGAATGCTGCAACAACTTCTTTCTTCGCATGAACCTCGTGTAAAAGAGCAGGGTCTATAATTTTGGACAGTGGTTGTTCTTCTTGAAATATCTTCCGAACTAGGCCTTCTAGCCCCTTACCATCATTGTCCGGTACCCCATCTGGGGCTCGACCAGTTAGAATCTCCAAAAGGACAATCCCGAAAGAAAACACATCGCACTTTTGCGTGAACTTGCTACCTGCAACTTGAGCTTCGGGTGCAATATACATAATTGATGATGAAGATGAACCTTTTGGACTTACTATGGCTTGGCATGGATGCTGCTTTCTGGAAGCTGAATTCAGGGATTTTGAGGCACCCGAGACAAGACGCTTTAGTCCAAACCCAGATATATAAGGTTTTAGGTCGTCGTCAAGAAGAATTTTCGACGATTTTATGTTCCCATGAATATATTTTCTCGGACTGCACTCGTGAATGTACATTAGACCCTTCGCGACTCCTTGAGCTATCCTCAATCTTGCTGCCCACGAGAGTGGAGGCAGCGAATTTGCAGGTCCCCCTGTAGTTCAAGTAACAAAATAAAATAAGAAATCTCTTTAACAACTTTTTTCGCTGTATTTCACAATGGTCGAAGTTCTAATTGTAACTAATAACAAAATAAGCCTTGTTATCAATAAATTTGGGGTCGGCTGAATGAACATTTTTTGCCATTCCCCTCGTTCCAGTGCTATATCTACTAAAAAATTCAAATATCGTAATCCTTAGCAATAACACTGTCCTATGTCTGATTTACCTAATAAATGTGTTTGTCTTGTCTCTGACCAATTTGCACGTCTGACTCTTCATTGAAGTCCATTAATCTAATACAGTAAAGAACCCTAAATACGGGTCGTGTGGGGCTTCACGAAGCATCAGCCTAAGGTTTTACTCCTATCAATTATGTGTACCCTGTCCTTCACAGAATCTTAGCACATAGGATATTAGGACCACATAAAAGTATGTTAGGATGTAACTCAACACTGTCCTAGAGGCATTGCATTAGGAAATTCAAACTCCACATAAAGCATCACATCTGATTTTTATTTGAGTACTATACTAGAGACCGAACTTTCATTTTTGTTTCAGTTGAGGTACTCTGTTTACCTCAGTCCGAAAAATATAACATGGCCAACACCGCATAAGCCTTTTGCCAAACTTAGGTTTACTCTATGTGTACATGTTCTCGGTATTGAACTTCACCTAAAAGTTTAAGGCGAGGAGACAAAGGGCATTAGCATCTTGCTCACGCCACAACATCATCAACGAGGACTATTAGTCTATTACTTTGCGTGGCTGCTTCGTTGAGCAACGCCACAGAATCGAGAGCTCCAGGTGGGCTATTTTTGGTAAGCAAAACTGACGATACGAGATGATCCGGAAGCCGGGTTACGGTGCCCATGGGCCATTTTTGGTACGCAGAACTGGCGATGCGGGATGAACCGGAAGCCGTGTTACGGTGCCCAACTACGCGCTAACCTAGATCCCACAAAGTGTGTTGGTCGATTAAGACAACATGACGATGGTCATGGAAGTCGAAATCCACTAAAGAGTTTGTAACAACTCACATGTCGAATCAACTAGACCCGAAAATGAATAGCGCTGAAGCACGCGACCTATACCCGGCGGTTATAAAATAAACCAAACACACAAAACAAACACATAAACAAAAACAAGAAAATCAATCAGAAAACTAAAATTTACAGCAAGAAATTTACTCTTACCATGCAATGCAGTGTACAAGCTTCCATTGCGAATAAAATCAGAAACCAACAATTTCTCATCACTGGCATAGTAATAAGCCCTCAACTTGACAATGTTGGGATGGTGGACCCTACCAATAGCCTCCACCTCGGCCTCAAACTCCTTGAACCGCCTCGGGTTGTCTCCCTCACTCAACCGCCGCACTGCCACCACCACTGGACCACCCACCACCTTTGCACCGCTACCGCCAACCACCACTTTGTACACTATCCCACTTCTACTTTTGCCAACCACATAAGCAGAAGCCCTCAACAAATCCTCTAATTCCAATCCAAACCCTTCATCCACCACAGCAAATTTACCCTTTTGCTCCTCCTCAGGCATGACTTCATGACCCACATTTTCTTCGTTTCCAGTTTTGCCGTCAGCCGCCACCCTCCATTTTCTCCTAACCCACACTGAAAGAAACCCCATCCCAGCCACAGCAAAAACCCCAAAAATCACAAAAAATGTAACTGGCCCGATTTTTATTTTCTTACTCTCCACAAACCCATCCGACGAAACCCCCGGATTCTCGGGTTTTTGACGGTTTGTGGAGAATCTTGGATTCCGAGCTTCTGGTATTGTACATTGAGTGTTTAATGGAAACCCACAAAGATATGGATTCCCAGAAAATGCAGTGGGTCCCTGGTTCAAGAGTGAACCCACCTCAGGTATTTTCCCGGTGAGGTTATTCTGCCGGAGGTCCAGGCTGAGCTTAACCGGGAACATGCCAAAACTCGCCGGAATCTCACCGGAGAACTCATTGAATGAAAGATTTAGAGTCCCTATCAAGTGGGTTAAGTTACTTAAGCCCTGAGGTAGTGAACCATTGAGTTTATTTGAAGACAAGTCAAGGCGAGTGAGGTTTTGCAGGGTAGTGATCCGGTGTGGCAAAGGCCCATAAAGAAAGTTCTCCGATAGGTCAAGAAAAGCGAGGAAAGAAAGTGCACCAATCTCTGATGGAATATAGCCCGTGAGGTTCTTGCTGGAAAGATCAATGGAGCTAACCTTATGGTGGATGTCATCACAAGTGATTCCAGCCCATTTGCATGGGGTTGAATATGAGTCAACCCAGTTTGAGAGGGCTTGTTTTGGATCTTCTGTAATGGCTGCTTTGAGTGCTAACAGAGAGACACCATCTGAATTCAGTGACGAGGATAAAGAAATGCAAAATGTGAAGAAGAATGCAACAATCATCAGTGGTTTGAGTAAAGCTTTAATCTTTTTTATCCATAAAGTTTCCATCTTTGCATGAATTACAGAGGAAACGAAATGAGTGTTCAATGGGTGAGGGTGGCCAGTGAGCGGGTGAAAAAGAAGAAGACTAGAGGAGAACAGGATTTTGTTTTGTCTGAATTCAGGCGAGATGTTCATAACGTGGCTATGGAGTTTGAATTTTCTTTGACTAATGGGTTTTAATTTGCTTTCAAGTGGAATTTATTATTTATTTAATAAATAAAAAATAATATATTTTAATTTTAATGATATATAATATTTTCTCGGAGGATTGCATGGGGTTAAGAGAAGGGTTAGAAGATTTGTATGTACCTTTGATTTAATTTATATTTTATCTATTGTTTGAATCTGGCTTACGGAGAAGGACAGCCACTCGCTTACGTGAATTAGCTTTATATTATTGTTTAGTTTTTATTTGGATAATCCAAAAAGCCTAAAATTGTTTTAACTGCATCAAATACTGTACAAATTTGCACTCTTTAACCCTTAAATCATCTCGGTTTTGAAGTCGTCCTCGCGAAAATAGATACTGAGAGTATGAAATGGCTATGCTTCCAAATGTGCCAATTGTCGTGTACAACACTATCAACATACTACTTATTCGTACTCAAGTTCGAATGTTAAAAATACCGAGTTGAATCTACAATCTTTGAAATCCTATTTCGATATCCACAATCACGTTTACGTTCTAATGCTCCAAGTAGGTAGATTTTACTTTTTGCCGCGTAAGTTTACAGCTCCAAAGTATTCATAATTGTTTCCACACCCTTCAGTAAATACACTATGTTTCGTATCAATAAATTTGAAACCGCTATTTAAATTATTATTAAGCCCCTGTTTGGTGCCCAATGTTTAAAAAAAAAATTGTCACAATATCATTTTCAATTACACATTCAAACAATAAGATATTCTGCAAATAAATTCAAAATTTTTCCTACTTTTCAACCACACGTTCTCCTAAAAATACTATTCAAAACTTCTTTTCCTTTTTTTTTTTTTGAAATAATTGGCACAAAACAGGGCTAAGAAAGTGTTCCAAATACTTTTGTTAATTAAAAGGACAAAATATTTGCTCTAAAAGGCATCGTGCAAGGACTTTGTTGTCATTTTCATGGTGTTTTACATCACGTGAGTGCGGCGTCAGAGAATCATTCAACAAGACACATGCTAGACATTCACCTTTTCAGGATCCACTCAGAGGGGTATTTACGTAAATACTAGTTTAAAAATTCAACACTTTATGACTTAGTTTCATATTTTAATCTAAATCAAAATCAAACATCAATATTAATCACATTTTTTTATGAATCTCACAACTTTTCAACCACACATTTAAAAAATTTCTATCACAATCTACTAAAAATTTAATTTTAATCCCGACCAAACAACCACTTAAATTTGTTAGGCGGCACCATATGTGCTCTACCATGAACCAAGGGTAAACAACTAGGGCATATTCATAAGCTGAGCTGAACACAACAAAACATTTTGCATGTGTCCCTCATTTGATATTGTCGAGTTCATCTACTGTACAAAACACAAACACGAACAAATTTGTCGAGGACGCACCATGTTATCAAAATAATAATCAGCAAAGTAATAAAAAGGCAAGAATTATTCTGACAAAGACATCTCATTAGTACATCATCGTTTATACTTTCATGGCATGCTCGGTACAGTAGATTAAACAACAGTAATATTTTTAAGGAAGAGAGAGCAGCAAAAATCTTATTCAATTATTGTCGAATACTGCATACGAAATATGTACTCAAAGTCTTGATCTTGAACCCCCCTTACCGGGAATGTGCAATGCATCATAATGGCCAAAGCCATGATAGAGGAGTTTAATGGGATTGTCCTTGCCGTACTCTTGCCCGTACTCAGCAATGGATATAAGGCCACCGCAATCCTCATCATACATGTAAACAGTGATTGGCATCCTACAATCGTGATCATGATTAGTTTCCCAGCTCTTTAAACAACAATAAGCAGAAAAAATATTCAAGTTAACATTCAAAGGGCATAACTTATTTCATTTTTCTTTTGAAGCAAAACTCGTGGAAATTGTTAAATTAAACTTAAATAAGTAAATGCATCCCCTTTTCGAGTGTTTAAGCTTTTGGGTAACATGGTTTCACTTATTATCAGAGCAGGAACAAGCCTAGGCCCGGAATTCAAGTTTTGCTGCCACTAAATTATAGGAATTGTAAACTGTGATTGGCATTCTGTATTCAATCCGACTAAAGGAATATTCTGGAACTGTTGTATCATATTCTCCAGTGCCCTCTCTCAAGTAAAAGAACAAGGAAAAAAATTCAATTGTTCTCGATAGAGAAGTCAAATATATATTGTGGGTGAGTATACAGGAAAAAACAAGATTTATTCATACTAATTGCATATAGTCTAATGTGTGTTTAACAGTACAAGCTGCTCCTATATGAAGAGACAAGAATTCAATTATAACTTGAAGCATGGCATACCGGAGAATGTGTGAAGCCATCAACAATTCAGGTTCACCTCCCCATACATGAGGCTTCCTTATTTGTGAAACATAAGTGTCAAAATCACCCTCGATGAACCTGAAACAATAGTACAAATAAAATATTGCTCCTGAAGGAAATAATTATGATAGTCTGAATAAGAAACTATACTGAAAATGTGGTTGATCATTTCCTGAAATATGTGGCAGCTGATTAATTAGAGTCTCTATATTGGTTCCACAAGCTACAGGTTATAACTTAAAATTGATGATGGTGACCAATGTCAATGTTCAGAAAGCTCATCACGTCTAAGATTTTCTTTGCACGAGTTTTGATGACAATATAAAGAGCGTGTTTGGCTAAGATTAAAAAAGGTGAAAGTCCTTCAAAAAAAGTAGGTATAGATTTACTTTTAACTAAGTTTTTGAAACGAAAAAGAAAGAGAGAGTAACTCTGTAAAACAGCAACGGTAACCGAGCTGTTAATATAAAAAGAATCACAAAATTCAGTAGACTGACCATTCTGTCTCTTCCCTCCTCTTGACAAATTCATCAGCCACCTAAGAAGATTGGCATACCTGCGATTAGCAAACTTCTACTGCAAACTTTTATAATGACAAATTTTCCTTAAACCATCTTTAAGTGTAAAGCAATTTTTAATAATCAGGAATTTAAAATAATTTTATGGAAGGAGTGAAGCAGCAACAACTGCATTTACAAGACTCACACCATTCAATCTTCAGCAGAAGTAAATTTTTTTACAAATTGGTGGAAGTTTCTATTAAGCCAGACAAGCTCACATTTGGTAACGAAAAGTTAAAAAACGCATGGTTCCTTGCAAAGTTAATCTAAATGCAAAGTTTAAAAAGGCGAAACTAAGTATTGAGGCGGTTTTTCTTTATGAGGCGAAGCGTAAGCCTCGAAGCGAATTGAAGCGTAAGCCTCACAAAAAACAAAAAAATATAAGTAAAAGAATTATAAAATAATACAAAAATACAAAAAATCAAAGTTTGAGCATATAGTAAATAAGATATATAGCCATTAGTATATAGAGATATAGTCCACCTAAAGAAAGAAGATGTTTAGCAAAAAAAAAATATTACAAAAGTTAGCTTCGAGAGAAATGTAAATTACACATGGTTATGGCACTGCTGGGAATAAGCCAAATTTATTAGACGCAAGAAAAATGGCAGTAGAAGAAGCACATGTATGTGCACAGGAGAATGGCCTTTTCTTTATGGCACTGCAGGTTCTAAATGGGTCATTTTCTTTTTTAAGAAGGTCTTCTCTAATTTGTATTGATAAAGTTGAAAAATTAGATTTTAAGGGAAGTGCACGCCTCATGCTCTATGAGGCGCGTGCCTTGAGGCGTGCGCTTCAGATTTAGAGGCTTCTGCCTCATATTTTTAGCCTCAAAAATACCGTCTCCAGACACAATATATACGCCTCACGGTGAGGCGCACCTCACTACGCCTTTTTAAACCATGTCTAAATGGTCTCAAATTATGATTTTTCCCGCAAAGTAATGTATACATCTACTCCAAAACCATCTTTATACAGCTCTTTAGTAAGGCTGCCTTTCCATGTGTCCACAACTAAAAATATCCTAGGTCTGTATCTTGGGCATCAACTCTACATCTATGATCTTTTGTTGCAAGCATTACGTGTTGAAGATTGTCCTAGGTGCTTGATTCTCAGATCATTGCACTGTACGCTAAGGATGTAGGAAGTAAGGGATATCTTGAGGGCCACTTCCCTTGAAGTTCAGGAAATTCCTTGGTTAACGATAATTAGCCCTGAATTTCGCATCATATTCTTTTATTGTGATTAATTGGTAAGTATAAACACAGTTTTACTAGTGATTATCCATTACAACAGATTATGAAGAGTTTAGGTATGCCAGTAACTAGCCAGCGTTTGGCTCATGTGAACCAGAGACATCTGCCCGTCACCCGTTGTCTCATAACTTATAATAATTATATATATGCATTAATTATTATCTTTCAAAGATAAATAGCCGAGCATACCATAGCTCGTAAGTCATCTGCTAGTTCCCTCTGAAGGCTCTCATTTGGAGCAGACTTTCCAGATCGCAAGCAAGCTCCATGAGCAATGGAACGAAACAAGCATCTTCCATCACCAGGTATGCCTGCACAGCATGGAGCAATTATGTACATCAAAGAAATTGAATACAAATGAACCAATAAATACAAGAAACCAACTAACCGATCACCAACAACCCATCATAATGAATCTAATTATGATAATGGTCAAACCGCCTCATCTAAAATCTTAGGTATTAGAGAGTGGACAAACATATTAATTTAACTTATGTCTTCAATAAGCCCATGTGCACCAGCACGATGTTTATGTGCTTTGGTACCATGTCAAATCACCTCATCTAAAAAGTTAAGCTTTTAAAGAGGGGAGAGTTGTTTAAATTATGTCTTCTACAATAATAACATAATCCTACTTAGTAAATTCAGCAGCACACCATGGAAAAATAAAAGGCAGAAAGTAAAGCCATCTATTACTAACCAATCACAGAGTAGTCATTATACACTTTTTTCCCATGTGAATAGTGGGCT
Organism: Fraxinus quadrangulata; assembly: GCA_903798255.1. Lineage (NCBI taxonomy): Eukaryota > Viridiplantae > Streptophyta > Magnoliopsida > Lamiales > Oleaceae > Fraxinus > Fraxinus quadrangulata. The sequence goes on along the minus strand of CAIGRB010072812.1, from coordinate 21,245 downwards.
GCTGAAGCATCACATTCGCCTTCCTTGTTCTCCTTCAACTCAGGTGCTTCAGCATTTGCAGCTCCAGAAGTTGAAAAACAAACCAATAATCCAATAAATAATCCAGCTGATGCACGGCGTTGTTGCCAAGAAGCACGCCCAATGTTACATTTGATTTCGGGAATCTTTGTTTGCGTAGGAACCAAAAGCCTCAAATTCATGTTCTCATCTCCTATTGAAATATCGACACGTGTTTTACGGTAACATGTAGGATTAACTATACTTAATGTCAACGAATGGCAATTATTCTTATGCTTGGATATAGTAGAGCCAAAACAGCAAGCTTGCGATGCTTGGAAGTCAATGGCAGATGAACAAGAGTTTGCTTTAGATGAATAGATGGTGGTATATTGTAATTTTGGATGCTTGCAGGAGGCACAAAAAAAGCACGAACTAAATGAAGGTTGTGAGATGACATCACAAACGTGGCTGCTCATCTGTTTTCGGGAACTTCTAATTAAGAAGGTTACATTTTTGGTACATGTTCCAAGGGAAGAACACATCGTCATCTTGGCATAGCCTCAAGAACAAACCACAGCACAAGATACCTTATACAGAAAATATCCATCAAGCACCATTCATGACATAATAGCAATTCGAATCAATATTGTAAACCCGAAGATAGTATAGAAAGCTGTATGATCATAAATACATACACATGCATGTAAGTTATACAAGAAAAGCACAAACACATCCCTTTTCTCAATAGATGTTACTTATAGTGAAAACAACTAATCAATAACAATTAAAGAAACAGGAAATAATTAATTTTCTGGTGTCAATTACAATAATTAACTATAGATAACATAAAATATATGAAACAAAAGAAAAATCTACCGCTTTCATGTCCAACGACTGAGATACGAGAATAATTTCAAATAAATATTATACAGTCACAGGCAGAGTTACATTAAGTCTATGCACAGAATCAATAATTTCTGCTGGTCTATGAACATTTATTCAATATCAAGAAAAAAATATAAGGGGTTTATCTGAAAGACAATAAATTTATATAATTTGAATCTTCAACAAGTCCAATCATGCCAATTTCGTTTTACATCAAAATGTGGTACCTTCAATTTTCATAAACCGGGAGACATTTATTATTTGCATTTAATTTTTAGCACTTAACCACAAAGATCATCTGTTTAAAAATCCTCAAAGAAATAAAAAAAAATAACTAAAAATAACATTACATACAAAATCACAAACAAAGTGAAGCGAAGATAAAAAAAATAAAAATAAAAATAAATTTAATTAATTAATTTAAAAAAAAAAACCTGTCGAATATTCAAATAAAAAGAAATTGATTCGAGAAACCCAGATGAGAAAGAGTATGCAGACGAACTTCTAGAAATGCAAATAAAATGAATCTATAAAATAAAAGTAAAGAATTGAGTACCAATTTGAGTAAAGAATATTTACCAGTGAACTTTAGTTATAGCAAGCTTCAACAAGAAAAGAAATGGATATAGTTTTAATGGCGTGAATTTTATTTTTTAAGAAGTAACTTGGATTATCAAAAGAAGGTTTGGTGGCTACTTCAAGCTGCTTCTCTCTCTCTGGTGAGTGGGGGATAATGCTTCTGGTGTCCTCATTCTCGAAAACTTGAAATTTGAAGGAAAAAAGGTAAAATAATTTCAAATAATTTCTATTTCCACTTATATATAAATAACCTTTTTAAAAGAATTACTTAATATCCGTTTGATTCAAAGATGGAATTTGGGTGAAAATAAAATGAATTACAGGAAATTGAATTGTCTAGAACTTATTTTACTGAGAATTGTCAATTAATTGTGTTTGATTGATATAATTTTTCACCTGAAAAATATTGAAATTTTCTATCTTTTTGTGTTCGTTTTGCTTTATTTTTCATGAAAATTGTCAATTAAAGAGATAAAATTTCTTACAATTTGGGATATAATTTGTTTGGATTGCCAAAAAAAATTGAAAAATTGTTGGTTTTCGTTTGACTTTGTTTTACATGAAAATTGTCGGTTGAAGGGATAATTTTTTTTACAATTAAGTATAAAATTTGTTTCGATTGCTAAAAAAAAGATGGAAAACCAAAAACCACCTAAAAGGTGGGAATTGAAATTCAACTAAAACCAAGAAAATGGGCAAATATAGAAAACCAATTATTAGGAAAAAAAAGTACCATCAAATATGACAAAAGTGAAAAATGAAATTTCAATTCCATTTTCCATGGAAAAAAAAGAGCCGATCAAACAGGCCCTTATTTTAAAAGTAAAGCTTTAGATAAATGATATTACTTTTATAAATAAAAAAAATCACTTCGAGAGGAATTTATAAATGATTTTTTTTCTTTAATCAATTATTGGACTTTACTTAAAAGTGAGAGAATATTTCTCATGAAAAAGATGTACATAATATTTGTAGAGTACATATCTTGTTAATCTTACCAAACATGTATGTTACAAAATTCCACAGAATATACATTGGACAAACTAATGGAAAAGTAAATTACTTTTGTTTTCCAATATGTTTAATTAATTTTAAAATTACTTATTTACTTATAAGTAGCTTCGTAAACTTAGCCAAACATGCTTTGCATTGGTGCACCGGCAGTAGGATACGATATTTTTCTTTCATCAAGATGCGTGGAAAATTAAAAGTCATCTCTTCCGATCATTAAAAATTAAAAGGTTCGTAATGCGAAACCTCAAACCATATTGAGAAGAAACCACTCTTCTGATTATACGCACCATTGTCATTGTCCCCCACTTTCTAATGAAAAGGATCCAAAATTTGTATATATGTCCCATGTTGCCATTGGAATACTCGATTCTTAAAAAGGAGAGAGAAGAAAGCATCACCAAACAAGTATTTTTACAACATACCATGAATTGAACAATACTAAATCAAATAAAATAAGAATACACCGTACAATCAAATCCTACCTAATACTGCGTACCAAGGTTGATTTCCAAAGTTGGGGATCATTAACCTTGCAAGGTACGGTAATTAACTCCACCATAAAACTGATGGAAATTCAAGATAAACCAAATCCACGAACGTCATCATCCTCATCAAATACAGCATTTATAACGGAAAAAGCAAGCCTGCAAATTAGCATTCACTATCATATAAGCAAGAGGGAGAGATGAGCGACTCATCCTGATTCGTTAGAAGATGCTCACAATGTTACAATCAACAAGAATTCCATAGCAGAACCAGGAAAGAGCTGAGATATCCTTTGCTACTCAAAATGATTGAAAATAAACAGTGGAAATGAGCAATACTAAGGAAGGAAGACGAGCTACTTCACTAAAAACTCATGTTTGGTACACGATGCTACTTCCTTTTTTCTTTATATTACACTAACGTGTCATGTAATAGTTCCTACTAAACATCCTCAAAGAGTACATTAATATCGGATATCAACATAAGAAAGAGATTTTACTGGTATTATGGTATGTGATGTTTTATGATTTAAGCAAAATAAAATAAAGTGAAACTTTGAGGTCTAAATGACGGTCTAATGGAGTTTTAGACAGTTTCCCTTGTTGAAGACTCATTGTGCAATATAGTGAAAGGTTGAGAATCGACTTTCTATAGGTTGCCAATGGCGACCAATAGTGCAATTTTTCATAAGCGAAATCCTCATTGGCTAGTTATGATATTAAATCAGCACTTTAAATCTCCTATAAACCATTGCAATAACTGAAACCTCAAAAGTAAGTAGAATATTTTAAAGAAATGTTCGCAGACATGAAATTATTAAAATATATATAAAACGATAACCAAAACAATGTTGTAAAGTTCAAACTACACGAGGTGTCAGAGTCAATCTACTTCAAACAAAGACCTCTTAAAACGCGGTTTTAGTTACACAGTTCAAGTTTCTGACATTCAAGAAGCGAGGAGCAAATATCTAATTCTTAATTATTGGAATAGGAGACTGATAGCACTGCAGAAAATGTTCTATCCCCAAACAACAACCAATCATTTAATAACCATAGAACTAAGCAAGAAGTACATGCACTGTTCATTAATCAAAAATTCACCGAGAAAGAGTCTTGTATGAACCTGGTAATGACTAAGGCGAAGAAGACTATATAAAATCCCAGCTTGAAAATCCGAGCTGTCTTCTCAGCATTAAGAACTCTAAAAACCTCAGTGACATCAATAAGATGCTGACGTGTTAGGTATCTATCAATGCAAATAAGAAAAGATTAGAAACGTTAATATTCAAGTTTATCCATACAAAAGCATCTAGCATGTAAAAACAAGAAGATTGAACAATGATAAGAATTAGAAATACTTACATGGTATTATTCAAAGGAAAAATGAATAGCAACCAAGGCTGCATTACTGTTGTACAGAACAAACTATAGATGCAAAATAATACTGAGAATATTACATAACATACAAGGAAATATGATCGGCCAACTCCCAACTAAGTGAAATAAATTGACTAAATGCATTGTATTCCTATTTGATTCCCTTCTACCTTCTTAATTGGTGCAAAAGATCAGAATATTAGTTGGACCAACCTAGCTTGCTTATCAATTCTAGACACTGTTTCTTGGAAATTCCTTTGTACTACTGTCTTTCTGAAGGGACACTAGACAAAAATTTGGCCAGTCTCTAATTTCTCCTTAATGAAGTGCCTATATATCTCCACATGTTCAGTGCGATCCTAATATGGTTGACAGATGTCGGTTGTTGCCTTCTTTTAACAATACAGTCTCATTGAGTGGTTATTATCCACTCCGAGTTCTTTCATTAGAGTCTTAAGCCACAGAAGTTAACAAATCCACAAAGCCATCTATCAAAATTCTACTTCAGCACTTGGTCTTGCCACTTAATGTACCTTACTACTATGTTACCTCAATAACCTTACTTGTCATGCCCAGCCAAAATCTGAGTAAGCTTCTTACCTTCTGTCTCCAAATTATTAATTTTTTGGAAAGACAATTCACTTTTCCCAGACCACCCTTAAGGCATCTAAATATCTTCACATCATTCATGTAATCCTCATTTGGGGTATGACTATATTGACCAAACACGGTTACTGTAAATGCAATGGCTGGCCTAGGATGTGATTTAAAGATCAACTTACTTATTTATCTTCGATAACCCAACCTGTTTATAGCTCGACTTGATATCCTATCCTCTGAACAGATCTAAGAGTCTTTCAAAATAGGCCAAGACGTTCAAGCAAAACAGAGATTTCTTCAATTTGCACAGTCCACCCCCAACAAATAAAATAATAAAATAAAATCTTCAAATCCTAGTGGCGATGGCGAGTCCAAAAACACTTCCCTCCAAATCCCATGTAAAAAGGCATTTCTACATTAGATGATGAACTAGACACTGTAGACTATAATCAAGGCTAATACGACTCGTAATGTATATATCTTGGCTGGATAGATTTGTCGATAGGTGTATATTCCTTTGTGAATAACATAATGTAAGCCAACCACAAAGTCAAATCTACACAGTCAATTTACAACATACTAAACAACATGAACTTATTTGAAAGAAAGTTTTTCTCCCCCGTCTTTGCATCTTAACAACCTGAGCCATTCAAGCCAAGCACGATAAAGTCACCAATATTATATAGCAAATCGACAGTTTCTTTATGCAGAAAAGGGAAGGCCATACGGTTAAAAATCCCTTTTTAACTCATAGCAATGATCACATCAAGCACAATATTGAATAAGGCCCATTTGGCATGACTTTTGAAAAGCCAAAAGCTGCTTTTAAACTATTTAGATAACTTTCAAGAAGTGATTTGTCTGACTAAAAGAGCTTTTAAAGAAAGCTGACCTAAGTTATATAGAACCAGTGTAACTAGAATATTACATGCAAGTATTCATAAGAATGTGATGGGGAAGAAACTTACTTCTTCGCATTATAATATGCAGGAAGCAGTGTCAGCAGGAACATGAACCAATGCCCTGTCACGAGAAATATAATGCAGAATGCCCCATGCAGTATAAATTCAGGAACAATTACAGCATTCATGCGAGATGCTAGCTCATATGGGTTCAAATAGTCAGCCTCCAAATCTGCCAAACATATAAACTACAAAAAGCCAAAGACAATTTTCAGATGTATGTAAACGTTGATAAAGAGTACTTGATGCACTAATCACATCAAAAACAACCTCCACGGAGAGATATTTCCAAACACGTAAAAACATATGCAGGTGCAGGGCAGACCGCTTAAATAGAAATTATAGTTCGTCCAACAGTTAGGAATACATCCCAGGGAATCAATTGAAAGGGTAAAACATATAAGGAAAAAGAAAACAGAAATCTCTCCAAGAATCTCCAAGAGTCTGACTCGGACTGATTTATACGGAGTCACACTGTTAAGCTGAAAAAACTGAGTTATTCAACTACAACTTTCAACAGAGAGATAAAAATCAAAATACAGGCTGGTTGATATCCTAAAATCTATAAGAGGGTTTTCAACGCCTTGATCCATATTTGACAGACCAATCTTTGCAAGCTTAGCTTGCCAGATTGAGTTGTTCTCAGCTGAGGGAAAATGAGGAGATTTCATTGAAGATATTACAAAAATAGGCACTTATTTTATGTGAAAATTGGAAATAGGTTCAGATTAATTTTCTTGTGGCAGTTATTAGTTATGAGTTAGGAAAGTTTTGAATTTGCCGTACAATTTTCAATAGGAAGTTGAGGTACAACTGCGTATCGTATTTCTGAATAACCTGCACAATTATTCATGATATTCGGTGACATTCATTTGTTTCAAGTTCACTCTCAATTCCCAATTCTTCTTCTGTTGTTCATTCTTATTTCTCACTGTCTTTCCCGTTCTGACTAATTCATGTAGATTGAGATATAGAAAGAGAGAAGAAAAGAAGGGCTGGAATTGGGAGAAAAATGTAATTGAATATATCGAATTCAATTATCTGCATTATGCAATATTATTTGTCCTAAATGTAAAAGTTCAAACATAAAATTAATAATCATCACAAGAAAATAAAATCAAAACCTACTCTACAGTTTTACACCTAGAAAAAACTTGTATATTTGGCAAGACTCCAATGCAGTCTTCGTCTTTTCCTGGCTTAAAAAAAGTCCTCTTTTACCAAAGTATCATTGGTGCTGTGAAAAATAAATCTTTCTTTTCCCTGGTGAACAATCCACGACTTCCATTTTTGGCTGGAGGAATAGTACTTTGGACATCACCCTTTTGTCTTTACAAAGCATACAAAAGATTGTAGCTTTTGAGAAGATCCTCTTGTTTTCCAAATTTTGCTCCTCAATGATCAAAATGCAAAAATTACACATTGGACCCAATAGCTATCTGTACTTTATCCCTTTATAAAATCACCAAAAATATATTATGTTCGCATAAAAATGCCGATGATTCTAAAAAGATCACTAATTTTTCTCTTATTGTTTCTCTTCTTTCTCAAAATTGCTTCATTTTTCCCCCCTGCAACATACCTTCTGAAAAATTAACTTAGGAAAACCAAACATAGAGCTAATGGTTTTGCTTTTTTTCCACTATAATGAGTAAATTCTTTCCTAATTAATATCGATTCTTTCAGTAATCAACCAATGCATTGTGTACAATCAAATTAACCAAAAGGGATAAATAAAGGCAGAAAAAATAAGTACCTGGTAGATATTTGCCGCCATGAGGAGCAGATTCATAATGAAAAAGATTAACCAGAGAACCCACTCCATTGTTTAAAGAATTTTGGATCTTTTTTTCACCCGCAGTGAAAAATATTATACACACATATGAAAGTAAGACGGAGTCCTTTTCTTGAAAAGACACTAGCATTTTATGATGGCTGGCAGTGCTACTCAAAAAGAAACGGAGCCCATTGTCACGGACCACAAGTTGGTGACACGAAATCGGGCATGACACGGGAATGTCATGGCACCAAGTGGGAAAATGACTTAGACCTATGGTTGATTAGGTCTAAGCTTCAAAGTTACATGGCGATGCCGGTGTCACCTAAATTTGGTGTTTAGACGACTGGTGTCCGCGGTGTCAGGTTCGTGTCCAGGTGATGCCTGGGAAATTCGGGTGCAGGTTGCAGTCACGGCGACACAGCTGCAGATGGCCAGGACATCGCAGACAGATTGCAGGACACGGCCAGGACACGACCAGGACACGACCAGACACGACTGCAGTCATGGCAGGACACAGGCAGCACACAGCAACACAGAATGCAGGCTGCCTGACATGGGGAGTGACATGGCCATGACATGGGCAGTTTTTCCAGCACACCAGGTGGTTTTCTAGGGGAAAATACCATGGGCTGAATTGCTGGGATATTTTGGGATATTTTGGGAGTCTTGCACAAATTGAACACTCAAGCCACTTGCAAGACTAAAGGCCAAGGAAGGAAGCAAAAGCCAATTTGGTAACTATGAAAGGGACATGGCTTGCACATGGGAAATTCACTTGCAAGAAGCAATGTCCAAGTTTGCTACCTTGGTCAAAGGAGGTTAATTAAGGAGGTTTAAGGCAAGATATTTTGCTAGGATTTTGCCTATAAATAGGGATGCAATCCCATTGTAAAAT
>CAIGRB010072812.1:0-12184 GCA_903798255.1 Fraxinus quadrangulata | reverse complement strand
CCAGGACACGACCAGACACGACTGCAGTCATGGCAGGACACAGGCAGCACACAGCAACACAGAATGCAGGCTGCCTGACATGGGGAGTGACATGGCCATGACATGGGCAGTTTTTCCAGCACACCAGGTGGTTTTCTAGGGGAAAATACCATGGGCTGAATTGCTGGGATATTTTGGGATATTTTGGGAGTCTTGCACAAATTGAACACTCAAGCCACTTGCAAGACTAAAGGCCAAGGAAGGAAGCAAAAGCCAATTTGGTAACTATGAAAGGGACATGGCTTGCACATGGGAAATTCACTTGCAAGAAGCAATGTCCAAGTTTGCTACCTTGGTCAAAGGAGGTTAATTAAGGAGGTTTAAGGCAAGATATTTTGCTAGGATTTTGCCTATAAATAGGGATGCAATCCCATTGTAAAATATATGTGAAAATTCATGAGAGTTGAGAGCTATTGTGAATACAAAGAGAAAATTCCCCAAACTTACTTGTTCTTCATATTATCTTTATTACTTCAAAATCTCTACTCAAAGTTGTTATAATTTAGCCTAGCAAGGTTGAATTATTTTGGGGGCGAGGGAAGGCTGACTTAACGTATTTTCTTGTAGGGACGGGAATTGATAGCGTTAAGGCCGCACGGTGTCTAGTTTTCTAGTGTGAGAAATTTAGTCCCGTGACACCATTCTTCGATTAACTGATTTCTATTATTATTATTATTATTTTGGGGGGTAATTATACTAGGATTTACTTGATTGGATAGATCAAAATTTACTAACCTACAATTATTATTTCTAAATTTATTCTCGACTTTTTGACCACTCATTTGTATCTATCTATAAATTAAATTATTTATAAATTCTTCCCAAAATGAGGCTTAATAATTAAATTCTAGAATAGTAACCTTTTTTAAGTAAGAAAAATTACACATAAATATAGTAGTGCACGATAGATAACAAAGTTTTTTTAGTTTGTGCTTGATAAATATTTCAGTGAGACGATTCTATATGTACACAATATCTAAAATTTCAAATCACAAAAATTTGGATACAAGATAAGTAAAAGAAATAAGACTCGACATCCAAAAGTTTTTGTTATTCGAGTGTTTTAGAATTAATGTCTTGATTTAAATGAACATTATACTTTAGGGTAAATATAATCCTACGATAATTATTTTTTAACTACACCACATTTTAATTATAATGAATATCGCTAAACTTTTCTTATTTTTACACATATATTCTCAATTTATTTTTATTTTTTAAAAAAAATCCCTTTTCATCATTAACCATCTTTTAGTTTTTACATCTAGAAATGATCTTCATCCAAAATGTTTGTTACGAGGGTCAAAAAACATATTAATCTCTCGTATTTTTAAATAATCAAGATAAATAGTTAATATAAAAGTTAAACAAAATATTTGTCATAATTTCAATGCACATAAGTAGAATTTGGATAAAAATCACGACTAGAGATAAAAAAATGTTAATTAATTGAAAGTTAATAAAGATAGTACGAAGAGAAAAATGTTGAGAAATAAAAGAAAGAATGAGCAAACATTGGAAATCTTCAATGCGGTATAAATATAAAAAAAAAAATTGTTTTGTTAATATAATTATCCTATACTTTAACGTGCATATAATATCATCTCATTCGAAATATTACAAAAGGACTTCAAGAAAACTTATGAATGGTTGTAATGACATCACCAATTTTAATTTTTAAAATTTGGGTGACAATAGTACAACCTTCCAAAACTTTATTGAGCAAGCATAAAAGTAAATTATTTTTTATTTGTACAGAGAATAATGCTATTTGGACAAAAACAATGGCACGAATGGGGTGACAAAATAATTCGAGGGACAGTAATTGAGTGTTATAATTTTTTTTTTCAAGTTGTCCAATCAACGCTCATCCCCGAGCCTAGAGCACAACTCTTGTACAAAAATACTCAGAGAATCCGTTTGATAGGTAAATAAAAAAATGAATTCAAATTTCATGTTAGTTGGAAAATAAAAACCTATCATGTTATAAGAATTCGTTTTTTATAAAATAAAAAAAATACAATTAAAATATGTGTACCTTAAAATTCGATTTTCATTTTTACGTTGCAATCAAACTTGAACGTCAACATTTTTTATGGAATTCATTGGAATCAAAATGCCCGCCTATTAGTAAAATAGATGAAAAATAATTTTCCCAGAAAATATTTTCGTCTGGTCTCCTTCCCCAATCAACAAAAGAAAATTAAGGCAGGCTGCCATGAATCTGCAAGCTGTCAGCTCTGCAGAAAATGCAATATTATGCCCAAAGATTCAATCTTGCCTTCCTAAACAAGACCTCAAAGGCCGTTCCGTTGCTGTGAGCACCCTTCTTTTCACTTTTCACCTTCTTCCTTTGGATTTTATTTTTTTCAATTTCTTTTTGTTTTTCAAAATTGGATTATGTGGGTATATTTGGAAAATTCTGATACTTATAATCTGACTCTGTTAATTCAGTCTGTTGTGTATGGATGTTGTGTTGAAAGTTTCTATTATGGTAATTAGAAACGAAGCAAATGTAAAATGTCAGAAACTGCAGGTGAAATATATGGCGATTAGAATTTGTCATAAAAAAGTGAAAAACCACAAGTGGGAATAAGCAATTCAGCACTTTGTACATTCTCGAAACTATGGGAGAATCGCAGTGTTTGATGAATTGGGCAAATATTTTTTTTATTTGTGTGTGTGTTTGTGTGTGTGTGTGATCATATACGGTTCCATTGTTCTTGCATCACATTGCTGGTGTTTGATTAACTGGGCACTTTTTGTGCTCTTTTTTTGTTTGTGTATGTGTGTGTTCATATACGGTTCAGTTGTTGTTGCATCATATTGCTTCAGTTGTCAACTTGATGGCGATGTTCTGTTAATTCCAATGAAAACCTTGGTCGAAATGGAACATGCAAGCACGAGTATATAAACAACCACATTTTATTCCCAAATGCGTGTATAACTTATTTGCATGTGTTTGTTTGATATCACGTCACATGATTTGAGAGTCTGTCTTCTGTTTTAGAAGCTGATGGGAAGAGGCCTTTTTCTTCCAACCGGTGGGGTAGTCTTGAATCACAATATTACACTTCCATATTGATGACACAAATGCTCGTAATTAGTTGGCATTGCCGTTCTTGTTAGTCAGTTTTACACAGAACAAAGAAAGTTAATTGTGAACCGTGATAGAATATTGATCAGAATATGTGCTTCAATTGTAGATTATTGGTCTGGGAAAATCTGGAATTTCTGCAACAAAGCTTGCTCTTGCCAGAGGTGCTTCTGTTCTAGCCATTGATGAGAACGAAAAATTGGTCCCTCTAGGGGTAGATTATTTTCTGTTTTTTCTCATCTTTAAGCATATTGCTTTGCTATTTTCTGAATGCGGATTATACAATTCCGCAATTGTAGCAAAATATTCTCTCAGAGAAACATAGTTGTTTGAAGACTATCCTTGGTCAATTTGATCACGAGTTACTTAAGGAGGCTGATGTGATAGTTGTTTCCCCTGGAGTTCCTCTCAAGAATTATGGTCTGTCCTCGCTTTTACAATCTGTAAGTATGATCCTGTGTTTTCGGATTTTACATGAAATTAAATATATGCCTAACAGTACACGGCACCGTCACACCATCTACGTTTAGCATGCCCTAAATGTAAATGCTCCTTCCAAGTGCAAGCAATAATGTGCCTTAGTTTTTGAGTGACATCTTCACCTAACTTAAAATTTTGGAATTTTTTATGTCGTTGAAAGATTATGACTGCTCCTATTTGAATTTAGGGAAAGCGTGTAATGTCCGAGTTGGATTTTGCAGCAGAAGTTCTCCCAAGTTGCACCAAGGTTTTGGCTGTGACTGGAACTAATGGAAAATCTACCGTGGCCACGTTTGCTGGACAGGTCTGCTTAATCTCCTGGCTTTTTCTGTGGATTTATCGTAAAGTTTTTACCCCCATATGTATAATGGGTTCCCCTTGTCATCGGATGTGAAGAATATAGTGTTACTTATGCTCGTTGAAATAGAATGTTCCGTACATCAGTTAAATTGGCCAGCTGATCGTTGATGAAAATGATGAACAACATTGTGAAGCATTGAAAAGAAGGGCAATTTTCCAAACTTCTCAGTGGTGTCGTTTTTTATATGATCTAAAACTTTTGTACTCCATTTAACTTATCTTAATAATGGCGAATCAAATTTTGATTGTCACATGTTTAGGGAGTTCAAGATAGAATTTATATGAAATTATGTTATTTATTCAGTTCTTTATGGTATTACTAGGCCATGTGTCTGTGATGCAGATTCTGCATCAGTTGAATATAGAGACTTTTGTCGGGGGAAACCTAGGCGTTCCTCTGTCGGAAGCTGCTTTCCAGTGCATAACATCATGCCCTGAAAGATTTCTTCAGGCAAGGAAGAATGTATTATGTATCTTATTTTCTCTTCCTTTTTCATATTCATTGCATAGTGAAACAGTATGTATTGAAAACTGGATACTTCCTCATGTATCCTTTACTTACATAATTTTGAGCGTCTGCACATCTAATATCAAGCATGTATACTTTTTTCCAGGTTGCCGTTGTGGAAGTTAGTAGTTATCAGTTAGAAATTCCCTACAAGTTCTTCCACCCTTCTGTAAGTGGGGTTCATGTTTGTGTCTCGGTCATCTAGTCTTATCGTACTCCACTGTACTTCTGTTTGGCGTTCTTGCTTTTAGGTTGCTGTAATCTTGAATCTCACTCCGGATCATCTTGAAAGGCACAAGACAATGGAAAACTATGCCACGACTAAGTGTCGCATTTTTTCTCACATGACTGACAAAAAGATTGCTATTCTTCCACTTGGTTTGTAAACTGAATTCTTTCACACTTATAATCTTTATAGAGCATCTGGCTTAGCTCAAAAAAATTTAATTACTTAATTTTTATGAGGGAGTGGATGCTGGAAATTGACAACTTTAGGATGGACATTGAAAGTTGAAACTACATATTCCACATTTCATATTCTTTTGAAATCATTTTTCTACATTGTCACTAGAAGCTGAAAAGAAATCAAAGGAGATGTTTGCACATTAAGTTGTATTTTTAGACAATAGTGAAATACGCAAATCGTCCAGTTTTTTGACATAATGATGAAGAAGGAACTAAGCCATATGTTATTTCCTTCCGGCTACACTATCAATCAAATTTTCTCCATTTTTAATTTCGATCTAAAACTCTTTGCGCATGATTTCATTCATAGGTGACAGCACGTATAAAGAATGTTTAACACTATAATGATACACCTGTACAGGAAATTCTTATCTAAATGAAGCAATTGCTGGTCATGACAATGAATGTAATTTTGCTTGGATTGGCACTCATCCTGGTGTTAAAGTAAGAAAGCTTTGATCTCTTCATTTTATGGGCTTTCACAGATCTGAAAATTTGATTTCTATGAGGCCTTTGTCATGCATTTTCCGATGACATAAATATATTTTTAACCTTCAATGCTTTCATGTGTTTTAACCAAAATGCATTGTTCAATTTATCTCATACCAGTAGCAAATATGGAAGAATGTGAATATGAATTCAATAGATGCACTATTTCTGGAATCTGGAAGACTGGACATAATGCTCTTAAAGTTTCAAATTAGCAAGTTTTCATCATAGCCTAGAAATATTTAATGAAGTTCTAATTGGTCATTTTTTATGTTGACGACATTTTAAAATAAATGTGTCCCTCCCTAATAACTTGTGTTTTTATTTGAGATAGTTGAAGTGATACCACGACTAGAAGAAAGCTTGAGTTTAAGTTTCACCACCACCTATTTATGAAAAATTGTCATGTATGTTTGATAAATATACGAATCCGGCTTGCAAATGAGAGGGTAAGTTGAAGACAATATTAAATAAATATTTATGTCCTTTCTGACATAGCTTAAGCTCTTAGAGAGGTGGTTAACAATTTGTAGTGCTCGGGGAGTGAGTGATCATATTGCTGGTGGGGGACTGAGATACTTCTTTTCTCTGGTATTTCTTTTTAAGTTTTGTTCTTGGATAGTGCGAATTAAATTAACATTATATTTCTCAACATGCATAGATTGACATGGAGGCCAGAATTGCCAACTTTGAAGTCCCTACAATCGAACATGTATCCCAATTACCATTGAGTGCAATGAAAACCATTGGGACACAAAACTATTATAATGCTGCAGTTGCTGCATTGTCTGTTATTGGTCTGGATCTTGGAATCAATGATGCAGCTATCTATTCAACTATTGGGAACCTAAGAGCTCCACCTCATCGCATGGAAGTTGGTGAGTATGGTCATCCTTCTATATGTAATTGTTCCAAAGAGAAAAGTGGCACCAGTACTCATCTAAAGTAGCATGAGTTATAGAGCATAGCCTATATCCACCAAGGAGGATGGAGGACCCCATCATTTTCCAATCCCCATTTAACATAGAAGCCATTTGGCATTAGTAATGGTAGTGGATGAGATTTTCTTGGAGCTTTAATTATTAAATGGAATGGTCAAACACCAAAATGAACAATGTGTAATTAGTCAACGCTATCCATGACAGTTTACAAGGAGCATAGATATGACTAGTAATTTGGATCATCGTAGATATTCAGAATACTGAAGCATCTGTTATTTGATTCTTTCTCTGGCCTTTCTGTTTTTCTCTCTATCTTAGAATGTCTGAAGCCACATATCAACAGCCTGCTTCAGTCTCTGTAATCGTACTAATTTATTCTTTACAAGTTATTGTGGGACTTGAATTCCTAAATTGATGTCAAGAGAAAACCAAAAGGCACAATTTGGATTGTATGTTAAATATTCACTTTTTGATGAGCTTTTTATCTGTTCATTTTAACTAGAATGTATGCTCGAAATTAAGTTTAAAATTTCCTCACCTTTTAGTTTCTCCTCTAAGCTGCAAGCAAGAATTAGATACTGAATCTCAACTTTTTAGTTTGAACTAAATGTCAATTTTTGACTTGTTTAGCAACCTTTGACTGTTTATACATGTATAGGTATATACATACCCACCCAACATCCACCGGTCCATCAATGCACGTGCTCGCTCACACACTTGTTGAAATGTTGTTAACTTCTTTTTGCTTTTCTCTTTTAAGTTACTTAAGGATCATTGTTCTTTTTCCTCTTGTGGAAATTGATGATATCAAGTTGAATTGAGTTATCAATGGATGAGAGTTAATGAAGGTTTACAGATCAGAAAGTTCCGAGAGCTACAGCTATTACCTCTTTTTCTTTGACCTCGTGTAATTTATATTAATTTAACTTCTGTAGAACAAGTAGAATTTAACGTCAACTTTTCTAGTGGTATACTGATTAGCTCAGATTTTTCTTTATGAAATTCTAAATATTCTTTCTGCAGTTCACAAAGATAGTCATGGAATAACCTGGGTGGATGATAGCAAGGCAACAAATGTAGATGCTACGTACACTGGATTGAGGGGTCTCGAAGAACTAAAAGCAGTGGTTTTACTTGGCGGTCTGGCAAAGGTTACTACATTTCCATCGACTAATTCTGTTCTCATAATATAAAAGGGTCGTTTGCAATTTAAACTTACTTTACACTTATAACAAGCTTTCCAGTAGTAAACTCGTACATTTATGACATGTTTGGTAAGGAGAATTAGACAGCAGTGGACGATATCAAGAAAGACTAAAAACTTGTTTACTATAACTATCCAATCTTTTCTAATGTCTGATATTGTGTACCCAATGCACTTACTTATTAATCTTTATAACCCGCGTGGGAAAAGTAGATAATGCCATGCCGTGTAGTTGAATAATCTGATATAGAACCCATGACTCAGGAAACTATTACATCTCTGTTATTATTGTGTTCATGGTATAAAGTGGTAGAAGGTGTGCACAAGATTAGACTTTCTTAAGCATAGGAAAAACATTGTCATTAGTCTATGTGCAACTAATTATCTTGACAAGACGAAATCTGTTATATTCTCTCTTTTTCGCCAGAAGGGTTCTTTTCCGGAATTTAATTGTCATTTTTTCAGGCATCAGGCGTGCAAGGTTCTAATGGTTTTGAGCGGCTGCTAGAAACGTTGAAGTACCACAGAGGTGTAATCACTGTATGCTGCATCCCTTTCTGCTGGATATTATCATCAGTAATTGCTTATACTTTGAGAAATGAATTTCAACTTAAAACTGTTTTTTGGAGAAGTTTGGGTCTGCAGGTACGATGATCCAAAACACACTATCCTCTAATGGTCTCAACATTCCTTGTATAAGAGCCAGAGATCTGAAGGACGCTGTGAGGTTGGCGAAGAGTATGGCAAAAACCGGTGTGTCTTTTTCCTGCTAGATCTCGTGTACCCTCTTCATGCTTCGCAATATCACACACATATAGATACTTTGAAGTAAAAACTTGCTGTCAAAAAAGAAGATAGATTTCGTACCAAAAAAAGAACTTTTGAAAAACCTCAAACAAGTTTGACAAAAAATGTTACTTTCAAGCTTAGCCAAACGTGCATAAGGTCACTTGAAGCTTTTTAATGTAACTAAGTCAGTCTACACTTACTTTCTAACAAAGTACGTTTACTTTATTTTTTTAGGCTCAACCTACCATGCTCTTAGAAATATGTATTTAGCATGATTATAATTTGTCTTTGATCCTTGTTGTGTTACTTTTTAGGCTTGTATACAACAGTTTGAACCCGGGATACTTATGTCATCTTCTTGTTCTTGATGTAGGGGACGCAATTGTTTTGAGTCCCGGCTGTGCTAGTTTTGATGAATTCAGAAATTTCGAGCACAGGGGGGAATTCTTTCAGGAGCTTGCCTTCTCAAAATAAGTGCTTTTATTTGGATATTTTTGTGTTGTAAGCCGAAAAATGATAAATTATAATCGAATTATTTTGAGCACCTTTTAAGCTTAGCAAAACACGCTCTTAAGTCGAACTTCCCATCTCCATTAATTGAGATGGGTCCATCTGCAAATTGCATTAGCCCAAACAAAACCTTGTCCCCCTTCAAACATTTTGACCCAATGGGCCACATTTTCTGTTCCCTCATTACACAGTGCATTAATTGGATTCTGTAAATTGTTCATTTATTGCCTGATAATATCAATCCAAGTTACGTAGTATAATACATGCATGGCCATACGCATTAAGAAGGTGGGGCATGATAATTGGTATCATATCATAAAATGAGGGGTAATTGGTGAAATATTTCCTAATCGTTATTAATTTTGCGCAACGTTACCCTTCACATCAATCAAAGTTTGCGTAATAACCCTTTGAGACTCTGAAAATGGACATATTCCTTTTATTAAGAAGGATAATATTAGCTCCATCTTCGTTCATATTCTCCATAAAGACTTATAAAGTGACGAATTTATCAGTCTCTTTAAATAAACAAAAATGAAAAGAATGAGAGAGTAAATAATTAATTATAGTCATAATTTCGAAAAGTGCAAACGAGTTTTAATAAAAATAAAAAATTATTTTTTCTTCAACCTACCAATCACCTACCTCTGACCTGACCCCCAAGAGTCGTACATGAGCCCATGAGTTAAACTAGGTTTTAAAAAAGTTACTAAAACAAGTCCGAAATGAGCTTACCCTCGAGCTCGAGGCAAGATTTCATGAGCCTAGCTCACTTAGCTAGTGAAAAGGAGATTGAGCTTGGCTCGGTCTATTGCTCATCTCAATATGATTTTGAGGGGCTCGTGGATCAAGTCACCTTATTTACCACCCCGAGTTGGAGTGTGTATTGTCAGTACCCGTATCCTTTGTCTTTCCCGTCTTTCCTTGTGTATTTGTTTGGTCGAGGGCTTGGGAATCAAAGGATAGTTAGAGTGTTTAAAAGCATTAGCAAAAGTGAAAATGCATGGTCTATCACTTGGGGTAGGGGTCATTTTACAAATGAACATAGAGGAAAAGCTTCCAGGAAAGGTTTTGACCGTCTAGGGAACTGATGATTCATCGGACTTCGAAGCCATACCACTAATTTTGTAAAAGATAAATTCGTATTAGTTGAGGCGCCTACCTTCAAGTCATGACATCTCTTTCTCCATGAGTTGTTGTGGCTAATATATAAGATCCACCGTCAAGTTGAGTATGAGTATGGTAACTGTCTTTCGTCCTTTATTTTTTATTATTTGATTCTATTTTTCAAGCAACTTTTAGTGGGCCCTTCGATTCGACATTAATATCAAGTTGGTGTGGCCCATACAAGGTGTTGGGTCATTTTCAATCCTGGGGCCAGTACTGGACTTGTCTTCCTGTTTCCTAAGTGGGCCTAGACACCTATGTGGACCTATAATTAAGTCCATTTATCCTTCAGAAAGTTGGTATCTGACTAAAGAGGATACCCATGACGGATGGGAACGGCCGAGTAATTTGAGAGCATTTTATATTTTATGAAAGTATAAACTACTGTAACAGAGGTTTTGCATAAAAAGTGAAGTCATTTTACATAGTCGTAACCTATAAGTTCAGCGGCCAAACATGTCCTTAATCATTTTTATAAATAAACTTTTTTCACGTGTTCTGTTATATAAAATTAGTCCAATAAAGCAAGAATGAGAAGAAAAATATTAGTTTTTCTCAATAATTTTATGCTCGAACTAAAAGTTTTTGGATTGAGTTAAAAGTTAGAACATCCTTCAGCCACAAGTCCTGAAAAGAATAATCAGAAAGTGGGCCTGAAAAGCCCATAATTTTATGGGCCTAATGGGCCCATGTTCACGTGAAGGACCAGACGGTGCATATGGTCCACACTAGAGATCGCTTTCCAATCATTTTCATGATTTTTATGTTTTCAATTTGAAAAAGAAGTTAATAAATTTGTTTAATTTTCAATATTCAATTTAAGAAAATTACTTTAGAAAAATATATATATAAAAAATTTGTATTAGCTCCTATAGAAATGATAATTTGGTAATGAGGGTCATAATTTATTAAACATGCAATGCTAATTATGTAGATTAAACAAGTTTTGTTTTTCAAAAATAAATATTGAATAATTTTGACACTAATTTCATTTTTTCTGAAAAAACTCTTACATCATATTTAGGGCATCAGATTACATAATATTGAATATAGAAATTAAATTGCTCAAAACAATGACTTGTTATGAGAGACTGTCAGCCCCTTAAAGGTTGACGTGCGAATGGCATGGACACGCTTGCACTCATGTCGGAATTTTGCGAACAGGTGTGTTGATGGTGCACACTTCGAATTTCGAAGCAAGAAAAATGTGGGTTTCAATTTGTGGGCATGATGCTTTAATTTGATCGGTGTTAAAGTGCTGCAGATTGGCAAGACATAGACGGATCCAGCTTGCTGTTAGTGTGCTCTAGTCTACAAATTTGGGTGTCCAAATCCAACACGTGTTTGGCAGTTCTCGTGGTCCATACAAGTAGAGAGTATGTACAATTGTTGGGAAATGGTGTGGAAAACAGTTTCTGGCAGTTCAAATCCTGCTTGGTTGGTTGATCCATTTGGCAGTTAAGTTTGTTAACTGCACACGAATTTTGGCTTATATATTTTGAAGGTTGGGCTGACGAGACACATAGTGTTGTTGTGTTCATTTAGTATTATTTAGTATTCTTGTATTATTGTGGAGTAATAAACAAGTTGGATTTTACCCGCAAATTTTGTGTTCCTTTACATTGCTGCTTCTATATTTCTTTGTGCCTATTATGCAAATTCGTAAGTTGGCTCAGTGGAACCTCGATGCCATCATAGGCAAAAATTTGGCTAAATATTTTATTAAGAATTCGTCCATGTGATAGAGACCATAGAAGTAGAAGAAAAAATCTTGATATGTTATCCAAGCAATGGGTGTATTGTATGGGTCCATTTATGAATGGGCAAAATTGATGTCTCCCTTAAATAAATTTATGGCTTTTGCACAATATGGAAATCATTAATCACTTGTTTGATTGGGGTTCAAATTAGATTTTTAATTGATAAAATATGTGATTAAAAAATTGTTAATCATATAAAATATGTAATTAAAATTAATAGTTGTTAATCATATAAAGTATGTAATTAAAATTAATAGTTGAGATTGTGATGAATTTTAAAAATCCTTCTAAATTTATGTGTTTTCAATTGAGATTTTAATGGATTTCAATGAATTTCATTAAAATTTAGGCGTCCCCAATTGAAATTTTAATGAA
>CAIGRB010072807.1:13841-29971 GCA_903798255.1 Fraxinus quadrangulata | reverse complement strand
ATACTTTATGTGATACAGGTGCAAGTCTAAACTTAATCCTAGGAAACTAGAAGTTGGGATTTTCAAAGGATCAAGGGACCTAGGGAGTGGCTTAGAAAAGCTAGAAAATACTTCCAACTACACCAGATCCCAGATGAGTTAAAGTTGGGGATTGTAGTACTTGAAGGGTAAGGCGGATATTTGGTTCGATGGCTTCGTTGCAACCCATCTTGTTGCAGACGTGGGATTGTTTTCTGAGGAGTTGTATAGGAGATTTGCTGAAAATACCGGGGAAGAAGTAGTGTAATCATTCAGTAAGATCAAACAAATTGGATCTATGGATGATAACTAAGAGAGGTTTGAAGAAATAAAGGCTCAAGTAATGGTATCCACGCCTCAGGTACCCGATTTCTAGTACATTTTAGTCTTTGCTAGTGGGTTGAAAGGTGAAATCAAATCTATGTTCAAAATAATGAAACCTAATACGTTAGCCAAGGCATTTGAGATTGCATGCCTCTAAGAGTATACCATATCAGTCAATAACAAATTCCAGAAGCCTAGGAGTTTTATACCTAGCAGTGGCAAATGGAATTCTCCTACTGCCAAGAGTATTGAAGTGAAGCCTATAGAAACAGTGGCTAAAACTAAAAAACCTAACAGCTATTACAAAACCATCACATCCACAAATTTCCAAACTAAGAGAAATCTGGGACTCTGCTATAAGTGTGATGAGAAGTACACCTTGGGACACGTATGTAAGAATAGGTCATTAAACTTCTTATTGGTAGATGATGAGGAGGAAGAATCTGAAGAAGGGAAAGGTCTTGAGTCTGATGGAAAGACTAGTGGTGTGGTGATCATAGAGATCTCCATTAGTGCTGTGGCTGGAGGCTGGAAGAATAAAACCATCAGAGCTACAGGTGTGATCAAAGGTAAAAAGATGTCTATCTTGATGGACAGTGGAAGCATCCATAGCTTCCTAGATGAGAAGTTAGACAAGGAACTGAAATTTGATGCTGATGAGACTAAGAAAGTAACGGTGAGGGTAGCCAATGGAGACAAAATGGAGAGTAAAATTATTTGCTAAGATCTCTCAAGCTTGTTTGGAAGATAAAAGGGTGGGAATTCCAGTACAGGTTAAGATCTCTCAAGCTTGTAGGAAGTGATATGGTACTGGGGTGAACTAAATGAGCCAATTTGGCCCTATTCTCTTCAACTTTGCTCAAGGGATGGTCAGATTTAGAAATCGCAATGAAGAAATAGAGTTGAGTAGTGGGAAATCAGAACCATCAGTACATATGATGAATGTGCAGAAAATGGAGAAAATGCTCACCAAAAATACTTATGGTGTAATAAGGAAACTATATTCCATAAAGGAGGAAGAAAAAAGGGAGATTCCAAGTCCAATCTTAGATGTTATTCACCAGTTTCCTCGAGTGTTTGATGAGCCAAAAAGGTTGCCTCCTACCAGGTCACATGACCACCAATTCTTTCTAAAAGAAGGTGTACAACCCTTCAAAATCAGACCTTATAGATGTCCATTTATTCAATAAGCAGAAATAGAGATACTGGTGGCAGAAATGTTAAACTCTGGAATCATCCAAGCCAGCAATAGTCCATTTGCCTCACCCGGGGGTTATTAGTATAAAAAAAAAAAAAAAAAGGATGGCTCTTGGAGATTCTGTGTTGATTATAGACAATTGAATAGTTTAACCATCAAAGACAAGTTCCCAATGCCACTCATTGATGAGTTATTGGATGAACTCCATGGGGATAAGTACTTTTCAAAGATTGATTTACGAGCTGGTTACCATCAAATCAGGGTTAGTGAAGGAGATGTCTACAGATCAGCATTTAAAACACACCAAAGACTATATGAGTTCAAGGTAATGCCCTTTGGCCTCACCAAAGTACCCGCCACATTCCAAAGCCTCATGAATGAGGTATTTAAAAGCCAACACTTCTTTATACATGACCACAAGAATGATGATATTTTAGTGTATAGTACTAATCTAACAAGCCACTGCAAACACTTAGAATCAGTTATGGAGATATTACAGAACCACTAGCTATATGCTAAGTGGTCTAAGTGCAATTTTGGATAGGAGAAAGTTGAGTATTTAGGCCATATTAGCAACTAAGAAGGAGTGTCTCCTGATCCCAGTAAGGTAGAAGCAGTGTTACTATGGCCTAAACCCAAAAACATCAAATAGTTGAGGGGCTTCTTGGGATTAACTGGCTACTAGAGGAAGTTTGTCAAAGGCTATAGAATGATAGCCAAGCCATTGACAGAGCTGCAGAAGAAAGATAACTTCATATAGACTGAACATATAGGATCAACTTTTGATAAATTGAAGAGAGCAATGAGCTCTGCCCTGTACTAGCTTTACCTGATTTCCAGAATCCATTCATCATTGAAACCAGTGCTTACCAAAGTGGGATTGGTGCTGTCTTTATGTAAGATAGAAGACCCCTGGCTTATCTAAGCAAAGCCATTGGAGTCAGGAACATGGGGGTGCCAATTTATGAAAAAGAGTTAATAGCTTTGGTCACTACTGTTAGTAAATGGAGTCATTATCTAGAAGGCCACCATTTCATCATAAGGACTAACCATCAGTCTCTCAAATACCTATTGAATCAGAAGATTAAAACCCACGTTCAGCAGAAATAGCTTACCAAATTATTGGGACTCATCTATGAGATTTTGTATAAGAGAGGGTCTGATAATGTAGTAGATGATGCTTTGTCAATGAGGAATGAAAATAAAGCAGAGTGTGCAGCCATCACCACTGTTATTCCCACTTGGATACAAGAAGTGACTGAAAGTTATCAATAGGATACTTTTGTAGAAGAAAAGATCCAATCACTGATGATTAACATGACAGTAGAATGAGATTTTCTATACCAGAACAATAAATTGAAGTATAAAGGTAGATTATACATTGGATCAGAGGGTAATATCAAATCTAAACTAATTCAGAATATTCATGGGTCTCAAGAAGGAGGGCATTCAGGCATACATGGTAGCATCTACAAAGTAAAGCAACATTTCTACTGACCTGGCATGAACAAGGACATCAAAACTGAGGTATTACAGTGTGAAATCTGCTAGAAGTGTAAATGGGAGAATGTTCCTTACCTTGGATTGTTACAACCTCTTCCTAGACCTCTGCATGCTTGAAGCCACATTAGTATGGACTTCATTAAAGGATTACCTAATTCAGGAGGTAAAAATACTATCTTAGTGGTGGTTGACATATTTACGAAGTATGGTCATTTTTTGGTACTTTCATATCCCTTCACAGCCGTGACAGTTGCCAAAAGCTTCCTTGATTCTATTTCTGAGCTCCATGGCATACCTCAAAGCATCATTTCTGATAGGGATAAGATATTCACAAGCAAATTTTGGCAAGAATTGTTTAAACTTATAGGTACCCAACTATTTTTAAATTCTGCCTACCATCCTCAATCGGATGGGTAGACAGAGCAGCTCAACCAGTGCCTTGAAATGTACCTAAGGTATATGACATTCAACATCCTTAGCAAAGGGGTATGTGGTTATCATTAGCTGAGTGGCGGTACAATACCACATGTCATTCCTTTATCAGAATGACTCCTTTTGAAGCTCTTTATAGGATCAAGCCTCCGCAGCTCTCATTGAGTCCCTTCCAGCAGTCCAATGTGGATGCAGTAGATGAATTACTTCAGCACAGGTAGCAAATAAATCAGCAGCTGAAAGAAAACTAAGCACAAGCAAGGGCAAAGATGAAACTATATGCTGACAAGAAGCGTGCTGAGAGGTCTTTTAATGAAGGAGAGTGGATCTTCCTCAAGCTTCATCCGTACATACAGCAATCAGTGGAACACAGGATTAATCACAAGATGCGAGCTAGGTACTTTGGACCATATCAGATTACCAAGAAGATAGGCATTGTGGCATACAAATTGGCACTTCTAGCTAGCTCCAAAATCCATGCAGTCTTTCATGTTTCATTGTTGAAGAAGAAGTTATGTGACAGGGCAATTCCAGTACTTCAATTTCCTGATGAGGGTCAGTCTAAACTACCAACACATCATCCGTTATCCATCCTACATTCCAGGACCGTTACAGAAATATCACCACCATCCAGTGGCTTAAGCATTGGTCAGATTCTACTCCAGATTGTGCAACATGGGAAGACACAGATTGGATCAAGTTGCAGTTTCCTCTATGTGGATCTTGGGGACAAGATCAAGGTGTGGGAGAGGGTTTTCACGTGAAGAGTAATTGAGGAGGGAAAAGAATCAGAACCAGAAGAAAGAAAGAAGAAGAAGGAAGGAAAGATGAAGCCAATAAAAATAACTGAAATTCAAAGTCATGCGATGTCGTTTAGGTTCAAGTCATACGATGCCGTTTTGATTAAGTGAAATTGTAATAAGTTTTAGTTAAAACACATTTTCTTTGTTGCTTTTGGTCATACGATTTTTGTACTGAGCCTATAGATATAGAACCGGTGCAAATGGTTCAACTATTTTTTGATCTAACATTTTCTGTAAAATTTGTTGAGAGATTCAAAAATTATCTTCATCTTATCCTTCTTAGTTTTCTCGTTTTTCCCTACCCCATATTATGTTTTTCTTCTTTAAATTGTTTGAACTGTGGTAAACATCAGCTGAGTGAAGTAGAATTGGAGTTCCAGTTGCGGTAAACATCAGCTGGCTTTGATTTGAGCAATTAGGTACTGTCCCTTTACCCCAAGTTGAAGTAAATATGAAGCGCCATATTATCAGGTCAATTTTCACACACTGGCGCAAATACATAAATTAGCATGGCGATTTATTGAACATACACTTATATGTATTTATGCATAGAGAAAGCAAATATAGATATGGAGAGAGAGAGAGAGAACATGGCGGCGTAATTGTGGTGGTGGCGACGGCACGGCAACGGGAGGTTTTAGGGGAAATGGGGGAAGTTGAAGTAAATATGAAGCGTTATCTCATCAGGTTAATTGCAATCTTAGTCATTGACCTTAGTTGAAAATATCAATTAGGTCCCTCTTACACGCACACTAGTAGCTTGTATCCATAATACATCTCTTGGCCGGCTTACAACCATCTCTTTCAAGAAAATCTCAAACGAGTCGTTCAACTTTAACGTGTCACAATTGGGCCATTGCTTTTTAATTTAATTTATCATTCACTACTCCGTTACTTTCACACACCTAACCCAAAATTGCTGAAAAAATTGCTAAGTTGACAACCAAATCATAAGGTATTATATACGTAATTGATGTGTGGCACGCAAACTAAGCAATGATCATTGTGCCAAATAAGCAACGAATATGTGGATATCTAAAATGTAATGTTTTCTATCTAGGAATTATTGAATTTAACATTTTTATAAAGTGACATAGTGGTATGTTTGCAAGGCTGCAAGCTAGTACGCCACTTCACAATCACGTGGAAGATCCGTAATTATTTGGCTGCCGACTTAGTAAGTTCCATTAGTTTTGGAACACGAAGTGATTAAATGCTACAAATTGGTAAAATTTGAAACTAAATTGAAGTCCAGTGACCCAATTGAGACAAATGAAAGTTTAAGGACCTAATTCAAAATTTTCTAAAACTTCATTGACTGCAGGTGAAATTTACCCATACATCACAGTAAAAGTGTTCGCAGATGGCAGTTATTAATAACTGTAAAATAGTAGAAAAAAGGAAAACGAACAATAAGTTGAAAACAAAAGAATACTCACACGTTCGTGTTGCCGGCGATTCCCCACTCCGCTTCCCTGACACACTCGGGTACCATTGGCTTTTTGTTATCATCACAATTTGCACCCTTTCACACAAAAACAAATAAAATCATACAAAATATAATTCAGATTTAAAGTTATACTTCTAATAGACGAAAAATTCCAAATTCTGAGCTTCCAATACAAGATTAATTAACTAAAAGCACTTCCAATTCCACTTAACAAAGTCGATCAAAATCACTTATGATCTACCACCTGCTAGCAAAAATGAAAAAAAATAAAAAATAAAATAAATCTACCAAATTTCTGGGGGAAAGCAAATGGAATACTCGGAGTTGTGACATTGACCTTATCAAGACTAGGATCCACGAGGGAGGCCTCAGTAACACCTAGCATCGAATCCTTGGGAGCAGTGCTGTGATTTTTGGGGCTTGAGGTGAATTTCATAAATTATGCCCCAATTTTGTAGTATGAATGCAAAATCTATAAGTGTATTATGGATTCAATAGTTAACTTGTTAATTTAAATACTTAACAATAAAACAACAAAGGTAATGTATTATACAAAAGATCTATATTACAATCAAATCACAAAGACGACAATGTTCCAAACGTTGTATTGACCAAAAAAAAAAAAAAGGAAGAATGAAATAGGCTAAAATCTAAGGCCTCCTTCAATGTTGGGCCTGAGGTGCGGGCCGTCACTCACCTCTATGCAAAACAGGCCATGCTTGGGAGCTAGCTACACGAGCTTTCACCACAAAGTAGACATGGATCGAACTGCTCCATATTTGAGGATCTGAGCTGCACAACCATTGTGAAGTATCATCGCCTTTGGAGAAGAGAACACGTGTGCAAAAGAATTGGGAAGGCATGTACATGAGAACGTTGAGTGTGTGAAGTGTGTGTAAATTTATAAATGGGGGATGTAAGGATTTTAATCGAACATGTGGGTTTATATGTGAAATATTTTGTATTAAATTAAAAGCTATTAATTTTGGTTAAGCCCGTTTAAAGTGATCTAATAAGATTTCGGTATTTTGGACTTCGAAGCATCCAATTAAAGTGTTGGCATTTATGTGTAGAGATCAGGTATGTTCCTAATTTCATGATGAGTCGAATTAGGTTAACGGACCGTTAGTTTATATATACGGTTATGGTCCCCGGATTACACGTGAATTGTTCATTCTGTTTCGACTCCCATCATCAGGAGAAATAAAGAACTATGTGTGGATCTGGAAGACTAAAACCGCATGATTCATTCATTGTGATAACCACGTCTCATTACCAGAATTGCATATACCATCTTGTTTCCTTCCCTCTCTTATTATGATTGGAAATTTTATGTATATTACTTCAACATTCATTAGCTTAAATTATTATTTTTGATCACTTTGGTGCTTTTTTGTACTAATAATTTGCTGCTTCTTTGTATTAATGACTGGTGTCGAGGGCAAATGAAGTGGATAAGAATAAAATATAACAATATTCTCACATAATGAACACAATTTATGGTACCAAAATGTTTTCTTACGCCATATCTTACAGTAGATTAACCAGTTATCTAAACGTAGTCTAATTACGGACACTAAATGCATAAAAT
Source organism: Fraxinus quadrangulata (assembly GCA_903798255.1). NCBI lineage: Eukaryota > Viridiplantae > Streptophyta > Magnoliopsida > Lamiales > Oleaceae > Fraxinus > Fraxinus quadrangulata. Next base: position 22,652 of record CAIGRB010072807.1, on the reverse strand, counting down.
TATTTATTCATTAACCGAATTACTTTGCTGTACAGATTTTGGTAGCACAAAACAGCTACAACACTCTGCAACACAACATTGGAAGCCAACAGAGCTTAAAAATCATCAGAAAGATAGCCAAGTTTCCTGCAAGAGCCATTAATAATACGCTTTGAAGATTACTAGTAAATAAGAAAATAGATTTTGATTCAAATAATCATTTTTTTTTTTTTTTTCTCAATAAGAAGCAAACCTCTTGTCTTGTTCCACCTCAGTTATGCTTTAACAAAATTAAGTTTGATCTTCTTGAGCCTTGTTAGAACATCTTTAGCAATGAGCCTCTCCTCTGGCAAATCAGTCGTGCATGCTAGTGCTAGTTCCATGATTAATTTGAAGCAGCTCTCCTTAGATCGAATATTATCTTCAGCAGCATTCACTAAATCGACATCCACTATGTGCATTATTTCATCTGGGAATGATTCAAGCACCCATTTCCTCATTGTGAATTCTCCGACAAACATATCATCTGTTGGCTTCTTCTTGGTAAATGTTTCCATCAGCATAATCCCATAACTATAAACATCCGCCATAGTTGATACTAATCCAGTTGATCCATACTCTACAAAATTGGGATGTGTGATCAAATTAGCTAGTTTATTGTTAAATGATGGATAAATAAAACAAGAACTAAAAAGTAATACATGGTTACACTATTAGCGTTCACAGATACACAAGTAGATGAAAGAAACCATTTACCTGGAGCCATATATCCAATGGTGCCCAACGTCTTGGTAATCGTAATTCTCTGGTCTTCAGTGAAAAGCTTGGCAATGCCAAAGTCTGCAACATGGGCAACCATATCTTCGTCTAAAAGTATGTTGCTCGGCTTCAAATCACAATGGACAATTGGAGAGGGATACCCATAATGTAGATACTCTAGCGCAGATGCCACATCTATCATTATTTCCAATCTCTGAGCTAAATTTAGGAAATAGTTGCTCGAAGATAGCCATTTGGTAAGGTTTCCATTAGGCATATATTCCATCACCAAGGCTTTAAGATCAAGGTTAGAGCAGCTACTAATTACCTTGACAAGATTTCTATGACGAATGTTGCACAATATTTTGCACTCAATATCAAAACTGTCGTTTGCACCTTCCAAATCCAGATTAAAAATCTTAATAGCAGCAATCATTCCGTCTGAAAATGTTCCTTTGTAAACTGAACCAATACTGCCTTTGTCAATCAGATTCTCTTCACCAAATTTATTTGTAGCATTTAGCACTTCATAATATGAAATCCTCTTGACAGTGATTGGGGAAGTAGACTGAGCTGGAAGAAGTGTATTTCCGTAACGGCATCTTATTAAATAAACCACAGTAATGGCCAGACACAATACACCAGCAATTGATGGTAAAATGTACTTCAAAAATCTGGTATTGCTTGATAATCGAGTTGTATTACATGACTTGACCTTAAATTGAGATGCTCCACACAATTCTCCATTGCCCATGAAAAAATCAGAGGTAAAGTTCTTAAAAGGCCCTCCATTTGGAATTTCACCGGTCAGTTCATTGAACGAAACATTGAAATACTCAAGGTACTGAAGTTTCTCCAATGACTTGGGGATTTCACCATCGAGTTTGTTCTTGGATAAATCCAACATTTTCAATGAAATCAGATTACCAAACAAATCAGGTATAGGACCATGTAATCGATTGTTTGATAACGATAGATTTTCCAAATTCTGAAGTTGTCCTATAGTGCTTGGAATATAACCTGAGAATTGATTTCCCGATAGATATAACTCTCGCATGCCCTCAATGCTTCCAATTTCTGGAGCCAGCGACCCATTCAGCAAATTATCAGCGAAACTCAAAATCTGAATATTCTTGTTTGTCCACAGTGTGGATGGGATAGTGGAAGTCAATGAGTTGGAATCTAAATAAATTTCTTGTAAAGAGGTAAGATGCCCTAAACACGTTGGTAGCTGTTGAGAAAGCTTATTAATCCTCAAATCTAGAAAATACAGATTTTCCAAATTACAGAGGTTGACAGGCACTGACCCCTGTAGTTTATTGTCATCAAGTCTCAGCTTTTGCAATTTTCTTAATTGACCCAATGTGGTAGGAATTGTTCCTGTCAATTCATTGCCTCCAATGTCTAACTCGAACAAGTTTCTCATATTACCAATTTCGTTAGGAATGATACCTTTAATACCACAATAACTGGCTGTGAAAGTTTCAACAGTTGATGACAAATTACCCAAGGATTTTGGTAATATTCCATCAAAAGAATTTAATCCAATCCTTATGCTCTTCAAGTTCCAACAATTTTGCAATGAAGTAAGAAAATCCAATTCCAGCATTGAAGGATCATTTGTTAACTGATTACCCATTAAACTTATAATCTGTAGGTTCTGTAAATTCCCCAGATTCATGGGTGCTCGTCCACTGAAGGAGTTGCCAGCAAGATCCAAAACAGTAAGCTTAGAAAAATTTGAAATAGAGGCAGGAATTTTTCCACTCAATTGATTGCCACCAAGATAGAGAACTTCGAGAACAGGAAGCCCATTGGCAATTGACAATGGAAGATTGCCGGAGATACCATTATCAGAAAGAGAAAGTATTCGCAACATGGAGAGATTAAAGATAGAATCCGGTATGTGACCCTGAAGACTATTGATAGACAAACCTAACCTTTTTAAACTGGATAGACGTCCCAATTCTTGTGGGATGTTTCCCTGAAGATTGTTGACCTGAAGATTGTTGACGGAAAAATCTAACAGTTCCAAACTTGATAGAAGTCCCAATTCTCGAGGGATATGTCCACGAAGACTGTTATAACCAACAACCAATTCCTTCAGATTTGATAAACTAGCAATTGAACGTGGAATTATACCTGTGTTATGGTGTTTGTCAATGCACTCAAATTAATGAATTGCAAAAGTACAAATAAATAATAGATAGGTTACCTGTTAAGCGATTCCAATTCAAATATAAATATTGAAGTGTTGATGAGTTTCCAATTCCATATGGAATGCTTCCTATGAGTACATTATAGGACAAAAATTAAAATCCAAATTTCAAAAATGTTATTTTCAAATGTTAATACTGAAATTAAAGAGATCACTTAAACTTAATCAAAATATTATATTCAAATATTGGTGGCTCTAATATATATATATATATATCAAAAAGGTGATGAAGGGCAAAAGAAACAACATACGATAATAAAGAATAAATCTAAAATCACGTTAATTCTTAAAAAGGCCGTGAACTTGTAAAATAAATAATTCGTTGATTAGCTACGGAATATCGAATTATTAATCTACGTCAGACAAATTGTTGATACCAAATAAAACCTTTGAGGTCAAAAATCGTAAAAGAAAAACTCTCACACCTTTTATAATGTTTTAATCAAAATACTCCAAAGTACAAAACTCAAATTTGCAGCTAACAAAGAGCTAGCCGCTAGCAGTATCCATCTTATTCTCAAGTTGAATGGGTAGGGAGAATTTATTACGATGTATTTCTAATAATTATTTGAAAAATGATGTTGAAACACATTTGGCAAAACAGTGTAAAATGCAAAGGTGGTTCATTTAGATTCTTGATCAAGAAAAAATTCTTTGTTATAGGAACAATTTTAAATTTAGAGTGTTGGTATAAATCTTTTCCTTGACATTAATTGAAATAGATTTAATTAGTATTCCAAAAAGTATGTCTAGGCACTAAACTAAGCTTTGTCCCTTAGTCACGCTTTACGTATTTTTAGGCATAGTCCGTTTAGGCTCGTAAAAGCATGAAGCTTGACCTTGACATCTAGCCACGCTTTAGCTTTTTAGAACACAAGGTTTAATATGTAAAATATGTTGGGAGATCTAGTTACATACCACTGAAACCGTTGTGACTCAGAGCTAAATATGCAAGTGCTGATAGATTTCCAATTTCAGTTGGAATATTTCCTGTCACAATTCATTTAAACATATAGATTTTAGAATACAAAATATTAAATTAACATAAAATAGATCTAATTAAAGAGAAGTACCAACTAATTTGAAGTCGATATTAAGTTCCTATGAAGTTTATTGTTGCATGATGTATTTCTAATAATAATCATACATGCCAAAAACAATTGTCAAAAAAGAGTAAAATGCCTAGGTGGTAACTTAAAGTTCATTTAATAATCCGCAGCATAAAAATCTTTGTTATACATGACAATTTTAAATTTAGGGTTTTGGTATAAACCTATGAAGGACACTAAATAAACAAATCGAAATAGATTTAATTAGTGTTCTAAAGCACGGAGTTGGGTCTTGTTGCAGCCACACTTTATACTTTTTTACGCCTTGCCCGTTTAGGCTCATAAAAGCTTGAAATTTGACCTTGACATGTATCCACGAATTATGCTTTTTAGAACACTTGACTTAATATATAAAATAAGTTTATGATATCTAGTTACTTACCACTAAAATCGTTGCGCTCCACACCTAGATATGCAAGTGCTCATAGGTTACCAATTTCATTTGGAATATTTCCTGTCAATCCATTTAAACTTTAAAACAACAAATGTTCAAGTAACACAAAATAGATCTAATTAAAGAGAAGTACAAACTAATTTGATTTCAATAACTAAGTAGCTATGAAGTTATTGTTGCACATTGTATTTCTAATAATTATTTGGAAAATGCTGTACATGCTGAAAAACATTTGTCATTTAGATTTTCCGTCAGCATAAAACTTTCGTTATATGTGACAATTTTAAATTTAGACTTTTCTTAACTGAAATTGCATCCTAGGTCCTCCAACTAAAAAAAATAAAATAAAATAGAAAGCTAACTCTAATTAATAATGAAAAGATTATAAAATACAGACTAAACATTATAATGAGGCTAGCCACAAGCAGTGTCCATCTTCATCCCAAGCTCATTGGGAACGTAGGATTTGATGCTATTACGATGTATCCCTAATAAATATTTGGAAAATGCTATAGATGTTGGTCGACTTTTCCACATGCTTTTCCACATGTTTTGGAGCTTTCAGGTGTACGTACATGCATGTAAGAGATGTTTTATGATTTGAAGTGACAACATTATTGGTCTACTTTCAAAAATTTTGGAAAATGTTATCTAGTGAATTGGAGATGTATTTATACAAACAATACTTTAAAAGTACCTGTCAAATTATTTCCTCCTAGATAGAGAATTTGAAGCTTTGACAAGTTCCCAATTTCCATTGGAATTCTTCCAGAAAATTGATTGTACGACAGCGAAAGTAGCACAAGATTCGTGCATGTTCCCAAGCTTGGAGGAATGTTGCCACTTAATTGATTCCCTGAAACTCTTAGCTTCTCTAGCTTTGGAAGATTGTAGCAAATATCCATAGGTAGACTTCCTGAGAGACTATTGTTTACAAAACTAATTTCAATAAGAGAAGAGAGGTTGAAAATCCTGTTAGGAATATTTCCGGTGAGTCCATTATACGAGATATTTAACATCCGTAGATTTTCAAGAAATCCAAGACTTGTTGGAATAGGACCGTTTAGCTCATTGTCCTGCATCTCTATTTCTCGAAGTTGGCTTAAGTTACCAATTTCGGCAGGGATAAATCCCTGGAAACTATTATTGCTAATAATCAAGGATCTCAAAAAAGAGAGTTCGCCGATTTCTTTTGCAATAGTAGCTTCTATACCCATATCTGCTAGATTCAAGCTCCTAACTCTTTGATGTCTCCTGCCTGTTCCTTGTGACCAATTTTTAGTCAATACATTATTTGGATCAAATGTTATTTGAGATTTGAAGGCTAGAAGAGCATACTCATCAGCTGAGCTATTTTGAGATGCTTCAATGTTCATAAGCAAGTAAAGAATTGCCAGCAAAGTAAAGATGACATTCTTGCTCATGGCTAATTTAAAATGGGTTTCTAATGACGAGTTTGATAAAAGTGAGCGTATATATATAAAATAAACGTTTCCTGCTATTTTTACTTAGTTCAACTTACAATATATAGATATAAATAAAGCACAAATACTTATCATCATTGGTCTTTTCACTAATTTTCCAATAGCTTTTGGCAGTATTTTCCATACGGTATTCGGTAGTTTGCATGACTTCTTAGTCAACAAAAATGAATACATTAAATGTTTTTGATATTAATGTTTGGCGTTCAACAAACGGTGTTTAAGTTGTCATGTTTGACAATTTAAAATTAATTAATTCCACAACACAGTTACTTCCAACAATGAATGGTGCTCCCCACACCATTATGGAATCCACTTTCCCATAAATAAAACAACATTGGCTTGACTATCAAACCGGAGAAATGACTCCATTGGATGCAGTATCTTTCATTGTGGATATTGTGAAAGTTTTTCCACAAATGAAAGTTGCATTCTTGTAATAATCCAAAAGAAATATTAAATCTTCCATTGGATGCAATATCTTTCATTGTGGAAATTGTGAAAGTTTTCCCACAAATGAAAGTTGCATTCTTGTAATAATCCAAAAGAAATATTAACTCTTCCATTGGATGCAGTATCTTTCATTGTGGAAATTGTGGAAGTTTTTCCACAAATGAAAGTTGCATTCTTATAATAATCCAAAAGAAATATTAACTCTTTCATTGGATGCAGTATCTTTCATTGTGGAAGTTTTTCCACAAATGAAAATTGCATTCTTCTAATAATTCAAAAGAATTTATTAACTTTAAGAGACTTCAAAGTCCACTAATGTCCCACATTTTCTAGTTGAATGTGGAGATTTTATTAAGAAGATAAAAGTAGCTTAAAATATGCAAAACTTAAACTGCAAATCCTAAACGGTTTGTCTCATGTAAGGCTAGATATAGCTTGAATTTTCATTTGTAGAAGAAAGGTTTTTATTGTTACTAAGAACATAAATTTGAATTATTTTGCGTAGTGCATATAAGTTCGATAGAAGTGTTCAATATTGCTTGTGAGGCATTTTTAAAACTTAAAAAAACTTGTTGTACTTGTTAATTTTCGCTACTTTGTTTGTCCTTTAGTAAGGTTTGTCCCCTTGATCACCCAACTGTCTAAAAAAGAATGAAAAAAATTATTGCCTTAAGAGCTTTATTGTCTTTCCAGGATAGGAGATGCGGTCATTGATACTATTATAATGTTGGAGGTTATTGAATAAATGTTTCGTTCGACTTTTGAAAAAATTGTAAATGACAAAAATCTTCCTTGTACATCTGTTTGAATCTTGAATAGGCTTCACAGTGCACACAATAGACTTAATGTGATACCATTTTGGTATATTAAAAAATAAAAAATCAGGTGAACTATCAAAATCGGACTGAAATTGAATGGTTCTTGATTTTAATAACCAAAATCCAATGAAATTTAAGCAGCACAAACCCAGCACTATCCATGTGCTTCAATATTACTCGATTTTTCTTCGAAGGGAATTTACTGAAATAGATTCTTGTTCATGCTCAAACATGGCAAGGTTTCCTTTGTTTTCAACTCATTCAAGCGATCTTTGGCTGGTTCTTTTGTCTAACGATTCCTTTACATAAATCAGATCAGACTTTTGTTCGAGTAGTCACTTTCCAATCAGTTTAGTTTTAAAAACTATATGCTATAAACATGTAACAAAAAATTTATTATTTGAAAGAAATTATATTTTACCCGTATCAAGATAATTCCTAGTCAACGCTATGGGTTGACTTGACCCCTACTTGTCGAATTCTTGAATACACCCTACTCGCCCTTCTCTTTCAACTTGCTCGACCTAACCCTTTAGAAATGTTGATGCATGTTTGGTCAGCATACATGTTTTCTTCTCTCTAACTTCTAATTGTAAGATTATTGATTCAAAGTGAATGAACTAGCCAGATTCACTCAAGGTGTCTGGAATGAACTTACTGGATTCGCACTCAACTTACCGGATTTGAACTCAGCTAACCGGATTTGCAATGCTCTATTTTTTGAAGGAAAAATGAAGCTACCGTTTGCTATGCTTCTTGCTTGATATATAGGCTTTTACAATATGGTCTTTGTACAAAATATCATCCATAATTCACCTACTACAAGACTACATACTTGACAACTTTATCACCATACCTTACATAGTATATAATTAAAAAATACACTACCAAACCTGTACTAGAAAAACAGAGAATGATGATAACAAAAAGTAGGTAAGTTGACAGCCAAAATGTCATGCTACACTCAACATTCTTCCTTGACATTTTTGCTGGAAACAGCAAGAAGATTTCTTATTGTTTCAAACTTTCATTTCCCCAATGACTTAGTAAAGACATCAGCATGTTGTTCATCAGACCTGCAATGTACCAATTCAATTTCCTTCCTTTCTTGTGCCTCCCTGATTGAATGATATTTAATCTTGATGTGATTGGTCCTACCATGGAACACAGGGTTCTTAACCATTGCTGCTACACTATGATTGTCACAAAATATGATGGTTGCTTCATCTGGTTTATGCTTTAAATCTTCCAGCACTTTCCTTAACCAAACAGCTTGATTTGTGGCTTCTGATGCATCAATATATATTCAGTCGACTGAGCCACAGTTTTTTACTTTGATGAATACTAGCAAATGATGCTTGATCCAACATAGAATATATATCCTGATGTGCTCTTCATATCCTCTGGACTCCCAGCCCAATCACTATCTGTATAGCTAGTTAATTTCCAAATTTTTGACCTCCTAAACCAGATTCCTAAATACTCTGTTCCTTTAACATATCTTAGGACTCTTTTAGCTGCCTGAAAGTGCAATTCACTACGCTCTTCTCTGAACCTGGAAAGGATATTTGCAGCATAAGTCAAATCAGGTCTAGTTTCT
>CAIGRB010072807.1:1495-12163 GCA_903798255.1 Fraxinus quadrangulata | reverse complement strand
CTTTCATTTTAGCCTGAGGTTTCTTTACACCAAAGCTTGTTTGAGCTTTGTATTTGCCTTTAGCAAACAAAGCCCCTTCTGTTTGTTCTTCTTGCCTCATTAACCTTCTTTACTCTGTTGCTTGAAGAGCATTAACCAGTTCAGCCAAAGTAATTGATGACAGATTTCTTGAATCCTCAAGTGATGATATCTTGGCTTCAAACTTCTCAGAACCTTTTCCACCACTCTTTTGTTTGGCAAATCGTCTCCCAACAACCTAATCTAATTTACAACCTTTATTAACTTATCTGCAAAGTCTTTAACCACCTCGTTTTCCTTCATTTTCAAGGTCTCAAGCTACCTTCTTAGATTGAGTACCTGCATTTGTCTAGTTCTTTCATTTTCCTAGAATTTCTCCTTGAGTCTATCCCAAGCTTTCTTTACCGTTTCACAAGTCATTATCCTTGTGAAAATAGCATCTGTAATAGAAGACTAAATACAGGATAGAGCCTTGAATTTCTTGGCAACATCTTCACTATGTTGTTTGATTTGAGCAACCGTGGGGTTAGCTCTTAATGGTGGAGGTTCAATGTCTGTTTCGGTTATCTCCAAAAAGTCATAAGCTTTGAGATAGGCTTTCATCTTTATAGCCTAGAAGTTGTAATTTTCTCCATTGAAGGCTGAGGGTAGTGGTGCTGAAAAACCAGTTGATGTCTTTTCTGTCAATTTTTTTCGTGCTGAAAAACCAGTTGATGCCATCCTCTTTATAGTCAATTTTTTTCCCTGCTGATTGTTTCCCTTCTTTGTTAATTTAGTTCTTCTTCCTTATTTTTGCGGTCCCTTTCTAAGAACTAGAGGGCTCTGATACCATTTAAGATTATTGATTCAAAGGGAATGAGCTAGCCAGATTCACTCACGGTGCTAGGAATGAACTTACCGAATTCGCACTCAACTTACCCAATTTTCACTCAGCTAACCGGATTTACACTCAACTAACCGGATATGCAATGCTCTGTTTTCTGAAAGGAAAAATGAAGCTACCGTATTCTATGCTTCTTGCTTGATATATAGACTTTTACAATATGGTCTTTGTACAAAATATCATCCATAATTCACCTACTACAAGACTACATACTTGACAACTTTATCACCATACCTTACATAGTATATAATTCAAAAATACACTACCAAACATGTACTAGAAAAATAGAGAATGATGATAACAAAAAGTAGGTAAGTTGACAGCCAAAATGTCATGCTATACTCAATACTAATTATTCTATTTCTTCACTGTTGACATCAAGAATTGTAGAGCAATTCCACTCCAAATATACATAATGGGGCTTGATGTGCTTGCTTGATTGTCCTATGGCCTAAAATGTGAGTTAATGTTTTGACCACGGAGATGGTTGCCAGTCAACCAGGGACTCAGAAACTAATACAAGAAACTGATTTTATCATTACACTGGAATACAAGAGTATCATACCCAAGAGAAAAGATGCACAAGAAAATCTATCAAAACAAGGTACCGATACAAATCTTATCAAGTTAAGGCATTGTGATACCAAAGGGGTAAAATAATCCAATAGATAGACATCAAATGGAGCCTAAACCCTTGGGCCAGAGTAAGAGTAATCTCTCTGTCTAATCAACGAGTCCGGCGTTCCAATTCGGTCACTGTTCGGATGGTGTTCACCTGACCGTTTACATGCTANTAAATCTGCATTCCAATTCGGTCACTGTTTGGATGTTATAGCCATGCTGTTAACTAATCTTTTCTACAATCCTTTCTTTCTTTTGGGCATCAATCTCATGTGAGTGATGCTAGCACAGAGTTTGCATTACTCAAGTGTCATCACCCGAGTGAAGAGTTCATAAGCATGCAAGTAGAATATTGAATGTGAGCGCTATTTGATTAAAGGTGTACAGGTACAATCCAACATTCTATGATAGTTCCATGATTAAAGGTATACATGTACAATCCAAAATTGATGAGAACCATGTAGCAATAGACACTACGCAACCCACAACAAGATTGAAGATCCCAAGAAAGCCCAAATGATAATCCCGACTTTGAGTTTGAACCAAGCAACCAAACAAAAATGGAGTTTGAATGACCTCTTGATTACACAACCATGATCCGCACTCGATGTTGAACATCAGAAGAATCCTCTTGATAAGTTCAGAATGTTCTAAGAAGAACAAAGTTTGAAAAACACAATAACCACTCGAATATATCTCAATAGTAATTTGTCAAAAAGGTCCGTATATTGAATAATGACCAAGTATTTATAGTAAAAGCCTAAAATCTAATTAAAATCAGAAATAATTATTTAAAAATTACAAAATATCATAAAAGATAGAATTCTAGTGAAATAAAGAAATTTTCGAAAAAAGAAAATAAATCGGTCCGGACTTCCGGTTTCAATCGGACGTCTGGATGGCTCTTCCATACGAGCGCATGGTATTAATCCATGCGATCGCATGGTTCAACCCGAATCCCCATTTTTGCTCCATGTTGGTTGCTGTGTGACCGCTTGGAAATTGTTCCTTGTGGTCGCATGGTAGTCCGTTTGGGCTTCATCTTCGCTTGCCTTTAACATGTTGATCCAATTAACTTCCGACCTCGATCCCAACATGAAACTTGTCTCTTTTTCCGTTTAGATCATGACGTCATCAACCATTGCTTGAACGAGCAATCCCATCACCTCTTTCATCTACTTTGCCCTCAAACGTGTAACCGGATCTCCTTCGATAATCAACAGGTCTCGTCCCGGGCTTATCCTTGTCGGGCTTAACTCTTGGATCATATTATACATGGTAAAAATTAAAAAATTGAACCTTTGAACATGTCATCAAATATTGGCGGTTAGAATTCGAGTGTGATCCGAATTTTTTGTTGAAGATAATTGGGAGTTCTAATTAAAGTGCACATAATTAAAATCCTATTTGGAATGCAATTGTGAAATTCTATTCAAGTTTACTTGGCGAATTCTAATTGGAACTTCACTTGGAAGCCCATTGGGAGTAAGAATTTTTGTTGGATTTGAAGAAGACACTAGGATGCAGAAAATCAAGATTTTGAAATAAATGACCCGAAAATGGGCCACACAGGTTCCCCTTGTAAGATATTTTCTATCCTTTTCCATTTTGGACTTTTTTTTTTTTTTTTTTTTGCATTCTATTTCAAATACAACTCTACTATAAAGGTTTGGATGTCCTCTATTTGTTCCCTATATATAGTCTTCACTATGTTTTAGATTAAGTTACAAGAAGTTCGAAAAATTTAGACAAATAATAAACATATAATATTTGTGTTCTTTTTCTATATTATAATAAAAACCTCATTCTCGACACATTCTTTTATTCTCGTGTTCTTGTGATCAACTATTTCATATTTTGGCTATAATGCTTTATCTTTTCACAACAAACTGATATTAGAGTATTTCAGTTCATAACAAGTGATATCAGAACTTTTGGTATTGAAATTCTTTAGAAGATCGAGGTTTTTTGTGATGGCAACAATGAAGTATGATATTCCGCTATTGGATCCCAATACAAGATTCTCTTTGTGACATGTAAAGATGCGACTCAGATGGATTTGTACGACGCATTGTTGGGATTTGATAAGATGCCCACAATTTGGACCTTGGAGGAGAAACATCGATGGGATCGAAAGGCCCTATCTCAAATACATCTTCATCTTTCAAATGATATTCTTCAGGACATTTTGAATGAGATGTCAAGCACTGCGTTATGGTTAAGATTGGAGCAATTATGCATGACGGAGAGTCTTACTAACAAATTACATCTGAAGCAACATCTATATAATAATCATATGACAGAATATACATCTCTTGAGGATCACCTAACTGTTTTTAAAGAAATCATCTCTAATTTGGAGACCTTGGAGGTCAAATATGATAAAGAAGACTTTGGATTGATTTTGTTGTGTTCATTGCTCGCCCATACATGTCTTTTAGAGATATGGTACTCTATAGTCGTGATACTCTCATCATCGAAGAAGTATATGATGCTCTATATTCAAAAAAGAAGATGAAGTGTCTTGTGGCATCTGGAGATCATGGAGATGATCTCATTATTCATGGTGGTCGTTCGAGCGGCAAGTCAAAATCTAATTTCAAAATTTGTAATTATTACAAGAAAAAATGGCACTTGGTAAACGATTGTTATAAGTTATAGAATAAATCAAAGTCAACTGTAAATCAATAATCAAAAACTTCATGAGAAGCAAGACTAGAAAATCCTAGCAATGATGGAAAGCTTCTACTTATATGTGACTACAACTCCAAACTTGATGATGCTTGAATTTTGGATACAACTTGCACTTTTCATATGTCACCCATTCGAGAATTATTTTCATCATATGAAGTGGTTTCAATAGGTGTTGTAATGATCAGTAATAACACATCTTGTTGGATAATTGGTATTGGTCGGGTCAGAATAAAGATGTTTGATGTGACGGTTTGAACATTTGATGTAGTGAAACACGTTCAAGATTTGAAGAAAATTCTTATTTTCTTAAGTATTCTTGATTCAAAAGGGTACAGGTACACTGTTGAAAGTGGAGTTAAAAAGGTTTTCAAAGGAGCCCCTGTTGTGTTGATGGGATATAGGAAATCTCACTTATATATCTTGCAGGGTGATACATAATCTTTGAATAATCAGCATATTTTAAGAATTTAGATGGATTTAAAGTTGGCTTTTATACCGTTGGAGTCTTATTTGGGGTCTTCATTTAGGAATACATCTCAATTGAATTTTGAAGATATGAGTAAATCCGTCTTGCCACTATTATCGACTGTGTCATCGTATTCAATTGCTAAAAATAGACCCAATTTTGGCCATAAGATTTCACATATGTACAATTCTTCTAATTTTGTTGGTTGTTTGAAGGTGGTTAAGGGTATTGATTCTAGCTAAGATTTTTCTTTTGATGCATTCAATTGTGATTTTGTTAAGAGCTTATTTTAGCCTTGTTTGATGGTAATTAGATCACTTTTACTCCTGGTTGGATAGCAAAGGTGGAGAATATTTCCAATTGAAATTGTTGACAGAGAAGTTCTCTTGTGTTTTTCATTGGAGAGTTCAAGTTTATTCCTTGCAGTGAAAGTTGTTAGCATGTGAAGTTTTTTTAAGTTTTGTTCAATGTATTGGAATTCGTTTCAAGGTGGAGATTGTTAGAATTTGGATATGACCCAAATTCTTTTTTGAAGGTAATTGGTAGTTTTAATTAAAGTGCACATTAATTAGAATCCTATTTGGAATGTAATTGTGAAATACTATTCAAGTTTACTTAACGAATTTTAATTGAAGTTTTACTTGAAAGCCCATTGAAAATAGAAATTTGTGTTGGACTTGATGAATACATTGGGATGAAGAAAATCAAGATTTTGGAGTAAAAGACCTGAAAGTGGGCAACGCGGTGCCACGTAGGTTTTTGCCCGGTGTTGCGGCGCCTCCTTGCTTATTTCGTTCCTGCGCGATTTTTTCAGTCCATTTCCATTTTGGACTCCCTTGTTTTGGCATTTTACTACAACTTCCACTCTACTGTAAGGGTTTGGACGTCCCCTATTTGTTTTCTACATATAATTGGCTCTTCATTACATTTTAAATTAAGTTACAAGAAGTTAGAATAAGTCAGACAAATTATAAACACATAATCTTTGTATTATTCTCCATATTATAATAAAAACTCAATTCTTTGCAAATTATTTTATTCTTGTATTCTTGTGATCAATTACTTCATATTGTGGCTAAAATCTCTTATTTTTTCATAACAAACTAATATTAGAGCATTGCACTTCATAACATTGACTGAGAATGCTATATGATGATACCCGTTGATCAACTACTCTAGATGGGTGACTAGGGGACTATATTAGTCATCCTCGATCGCTAAGCTTTTGTTTGGATTTCATTTTTCTTATATTTTTTACTTTTCAAAGTCAAACATTAATTTTAATCACACTTTCACATGACGAACAAATATTATCCACCTATCAATTACAAATTTCTTGAAAAGTAAAATTTATGGGAAAAAATGAAACCAAAGCAAAGGCTAAGTACATTGAATGTCCTAGTTCCACTCCGACTCAATTCTCATGGAAATTGTTGGGTTTTGATACACAATAAGTCCGGGTGTTGATATTAAAACGATGTTGGATAATTTTATATTGACACCATAGTGAGTACTAGACCCAAAAATAACTTGAGGCCACTAGAAACAGCTTAATTAAATTAATGTTGCTCATGGCTCAACACTTGTGGATGTACCAAGTTATTGCTTGGCTTTGATATATTGATGGCCAATTTACTTGATTATTTGTGGTTTGGATTGATAGCCCAACTACCATTTGGCCCAGTTGTTGACCTAAACTAATCCATTACATATACATAATTTGGCAGCCATTTTCTGTGTGTTGGAGCTTTGCATTGAGAGAAAAACATGAGGTTAAGGCCGTGTGTTTGGTTCTTCTTCTTCAAGCTCCTATTGTCACATTTATTTCTACTCTTCCTTTGGGGTGCAAACCAATCACCATATTTTTACCCTTTGTGGGGATGAAATAACTTGTGGCAACATGAGTGGTTTTGTTGTGGGTCGAGTCGAGCTCAGTTGGTGTTTGTTTAGTGAGTAAACTAAGCATGGATTCAAGATTTTTCGGATCTTCCAGGCAAAAAATATACCAGAGCATTGTGTAGTGAGAAACCTGGGAAAAATCGACTAAAAACTGGTCGGAAGAGGTTGAAATTGAAGTTGGAAAACTAAATTTGTCGTCTATGTTTTGAATTTTTCAGCCAAAGGATTCATATTTGGAGAAACCAAGACTACCGATGTACTCAGTAAGTAGATGAGCACCCTTAAGTGTGGAGATGACGTGTAGAGGCCACGTGCAAAACTCTGATAAAGTGCGGGCACTTGGGCATAAGTACCGGGGTGGTGTATTCAGACAGCTTTCTCTAAACGATGAGGCTGACCATGCGATAGTGTTTGTTTTCTGTTTCGAGCGATATAGTAAAATCTAGACTATTTTGCCCTTGGATGTTTAGGTGCCGTGTGTCGTTAATTGGTTGTCATGTTTATTGGAAGCTTTAGGACGAATAGTGGAGGTCCTAAAGTTTCATATTTCTCCTAGTTTACAGATCGACAGATATGGTCTGCTTGGTATTATATTATTTGCCTTTTATTATTGCAGCTATGACTATTGTGTAGGATAGTCATTTACTTTTCGCATTAGAAGTCATCGTATAGGGAGGCATTATGTTTGGGGTTACTGTGTGGGGGTAATCATTGCCTATAACTAGATTTAAGAATAATTTGTTATTATTTACCGTGAATTCTTTGTAAATTTGTTGCCAATTTGTTTCTTCATTATTAGAAGTGCATGTGACCTTAGGAAAGTTTGATTGACTATTCTGTGTGATTTGTGTTGGTACTTTATTTGTGGTTGTTGTTGGTTACATTTTTGTTTTGTGTATTTTTTGTAAAATGATAACACATTTTGAGTTGTGTTTTTCTAATTAAAAATGTGTTTTTCTCAATTTGACAAAAAGAAAAGTTTTTTTTATAAAACTATTGAAGGCAAATGTAGGTCTAAGGCAAATGTGAAAAGTAAAAGATGTTTTAACTTCGGATATTTTGAAAAAGACTATCCTAAGAAGGATAATAAGAAGGAAAGATGAGGAAACGGGTGAGGCAAATCTTGCAACTATGTCTAGATATGACCCGTGTGACGTTTATTGAGAGTAAACATGATGAATGCATGTGCATCTGTGTATAATCCTTTCTACATATATGATTGCATAATTCTGTTGCAATATGATATATTACCCTTTCAATCTGTTTGATGTCTATAATCGCATGAATTGAGAGTGATCTTTGTGTAATGTGCTTGCATACATAGTAGATTGAGATTTATGGCATGCTACTTTTGCTCTTTGAGTGGTGTGGGAAAGTGTGGTAGTGAGAAGAAAGAGGGGTGGTAGTTTTTTCCTTTAATTTTTTTAGCAAATGTGGTTTGTGAGATTATATGGGGCAGCCATGTGTGGGTTATCTTCCTCCTTTTTGAGAGCCTATTTTGTGAGTGTAGTAAAGTAACCAACTCTTTCATCTATTCTCTTTGTGAATGCGACATTCATCCTTTCCTTTGTGGGATAAATCATTTGTCGACTTCTTGAGCGTGATGGAATAACCTTATGGTGTTTGGGTCGATTTAAATTGAGCATTAACCTTTGTGGTCGCCAAAGTTGTTGACTTTGCCGTAGTGGATTTGAGATGCATTAATAGTAAATATGTCTTCTGGTAATGTGGAGTATAGATGCCTAATGATACATTTGTGATATGTATAAGGGGATGTGGATAGTGACATTTGGATCACGAGTAGAGAGGTGATTAAATGTTGGAATCATATATATGTTAAGACCCTATACAAGTAGAGTGTGAGAGACTTCTATCACTTCTGTTAGGTGGAGACCAATTATTCAGAAGTAAGGTATAGATAGATGATTATCCCGTGGAGTTAGGATCTATAGTGGTTTATAGTCTGTGAGCATGGTTGGCGATGATAGGAGATATGTGTGCTCGAGGTGCGAGTTACAAAGAATGGGATATAATAAGTGTGGTGAGATCTTTTCATGTGGTCATTTATACATTCGTTTTATATGTGTTGATCATTTGATTGACTTGGTGTTAGTCTGAGATTCTTTGTGAACGTGTTTGAAAAATTTTGTGTGTTATCTTATGTTAAATCTACATTGCATGTTCATATGCTCTTGATTGAATATTACGATTACTTGATTCTACTTGGGTATTTCTTGACCTTGGTGAATACATGAAGTAGGTATGGTACGTGATTTTGTTCAAAACACGAAGTAATGTCTGTAAAAACAATTTTATTTGGTTTACTGAATTTCTTTAGCAACGGTACTTCCTAGACCCATATCTACTAGATTCAAACCCTAACTATTTGATGTCTCCTTCCACAAGTAACGCCAATCCAATTGCAGAATGAGGTTCCTAGTGATCAGATTTTATTTAGATTAGAAGTTATTTGAGATTTGAAGGCTAGAAGAGCATACTCATCAGTGGAGTTATTTAGAGATGCAACAATGTCAATAAGAATGTAAAGCATTGCCAGCGACGTAAAAAGCGTAAAGATGGCATTCTTTCCCATGGCTTTTAATGACGAAATTAATACAAGTGTGTGTGCGCGCGCGCGAGCATATATAGTAAAAGCTTCCCACAAGATAAGCATATTCTTATTTAGTTCAAACATACAATATATATTACAAATTAGGCCGTGTTTGGGCTCCATTAATTCTAAAATGCGTTTTTCACTCTTTCTTTTCAACCACACATTCTCTAACAGTGAATGAAGATTATGACTGTGAAATCATACGAAATCATAAATGACTAAAATTACCCTTTGCATAAATAGAAACAAGTAAGAAAATTAATAAAATCGTACGAGCAGGAACAGGCTCCCTGAGTTTGAAGGCCTGTCTAACCTCGTATGGAAATGAAACTTTATAGAAATGTGTTTTGTTGGCGTTCAACAATACAAACTTTCCCTGAATTTTCCATTTTGAGAAGTTGATAACTATACAAAAGGTTGGTGTCAAACAATTTCTACCTCACCTGTGAAGCTGCATTAATTAAAACATGTGACGTGAATAGTGATGGTTTGCCAGTTAGGTGTATATTGAACCTTCTTTGACAATTTAAGTTTTTTTAAGCATTTATTTAATACAAAATTCATTAATCACAATCAATGTTAATTTCAATAATATATCAGGGAAAATTATAGTTAGGTCCCCAAGATTTATGAAATAGATCCCATTCAATTTTTGCATTGCCAATGGAGAAGAGAACACAACTACGCAGAAGAATTGGAAAGGTATGTATGTGCGAGCATTGAGTGTGTGAAGTTTGCATAAATTTTATTAGTTCTGGTTGGATGGGTATTAATTTTGAATGCTAATAACAGCTCCTTCCTCGAGCAATCATTGTCCGGTTTCAAATCATTTGTTGGATAGTTAAAAAAAGAATTGAGGGTGCAGTGAGGAAAATTGAAGAAGACGTTTCTTCATAAATGCTGAGAAATCATGCGGGACATCTCCACCCTCTTGTATTTATTAAAAAGAAGGTTCCTCAGAACTGTATTATTGCCTAATTTCCTCCACGTATTTATTTGATTTTCAGCCAAATGGATTAGATGTTTGACTACGATCTATCTAAAGGAATTTAGTAAATATTGTTGGAAAACTATGAATCATATTATTAGAAACTTTATTAATAGGCTAGCTCAATATTTCTGTTGATTTTTAATGGTCAATGTTGGAATTTGGGTGTGACCCAAATTCTTTTGTTGAAGTTGTTGAAATAATTGAAATTTTTTAATTGAAGTGCATATCATGAAGAATTCAAATTTGGAATGCTATTAGAATTCTATGTCAAGTTGAAGTTCTAGTTTAGAAATACATTGAGAGTTGAAATTTGTATTAGACTTGAATATGTTAAATTATGGACCGAGAAGAAAAGTCGTCGCTTTTTCGCTAACCTACCGCTAACTGGCCGCTCGAGCAACACTTCCAAGTTTTCACCCGAAGCTCTATCGCCCGACTCTCGCTACCCCGTCGCTCGGGTGACAAAACGACGGGATTGTCGC
>CAIGRB010072791.1:130591-147951 GCA_903798255.1 Fraxinus quadrangulata | reverse complement strand
AATGAGGTCGGGGCTTTCTCCTCCATTGTACCTCCGGTGTGAGAATCAGTTGATGCTTAAAGGGAATAAGAGAACAGTATATTGAGAGTTCAAAAGTTCAGGTTTCAAGAAGCTACCCCTTTTTTTACCTTGGGGTATTTATAGGCGCTTGGAGATATGACCCCGTCTCCTGATTAGTCGTGCCACGTGTCCCACGTATGCATTCTCCACTTCCCCTACGTTTTGGAGTGGTGACCCTACTTATCCGACAGTTGGTGATGCCCACGTTCTNTATGCATTCTCCACTTCCTCTACGTTTTGGAGTGGTGACCCTACTTATCCGACAGTTGGTGATGCCCACGTTCTCTGGGGGGTGGTTTTCGCCCATTTCATTGTCATGTGTATGTTTGGGGATAGTGTCGGCCTCACGATGGCAGGTGACCTAGGGGAAAGTAGAGAGCCTCACCGGGTGCGCAGTTGTACACGGTCGGGGTCAACGGCTTCATGAAGGTAGGCGGCCCAATGGGAGTCGACTGCCTCATCGGGTGGATGGTCATATGCGGTTGTCGCGGGGCGTATCACTAGGTTGTCCCAATCTCAATTGGTCACTTGAAATAATTATTAATGCTATCTATTATCACTATTCATTGTAAAACACATAAATTGAGAGATATTATTGTGAGATATATTACTTTCTTCTCGTTCTTCATTGAATAAATTTTGAACTTATCAAGAATTATATTCTTGTAGCGTTCTTGATTTAAGTAAGGTTCACAAGTTTTGTGATTACGGAGTCAAGATATTATTAGCAATTGTCTTGGTTCTTTGATTCAAAATTTGTTGGGTTGAACTTTTCAAACGTTCATTCTTGACTTTCTTGAATTTGTTCTAATTTGTCTTGGATTTCGTAACTACTATTGATATGTGGGTTCGCATGAGTTGGTATTAGAGCAAAACTCCAAAAATCAAGGTTATATCATTTTTTCCTTTTGTTCAAGTCTTTGTTTTTCATTCTCCGTATTCTTCGCATTCTTCAATTCTTTCGTCTCCATTCCATAAAATTCCAAAACTTATTTGTGTGTTAATTTAGCATACAAATCAGTTTTTTATTTCTTTTATTGGTATCCAGTTGAATTTTCTAGCAAAAAAAAAAAAAAAAAATATCGAAATCCGGGAAATTTTTTTTATTGCCAACAGCATACAATTTTATTTTATTTTTGAGTAAAAAAAAAAATTCCAACTTCAAAAGTGTCCAATTCAAATTCAAGAAACACCTTCTTAAATTTTTTTTTAGTGTTCCATTCAAAGTTCAAATTTCTACCTTTTTGAATCATTTTAGATCATCTTCCTTACTCAATTCTTTGTTTGGACTCCATAAGGGTTAAATTTTGATTGAGATCAAATTAATTTTTTGAAATAGTTGCAAGAAAAGCATTGAATGGAAAAAGGTAGAGTGATGAGACTAATAGAGGGAAAAGCTGAATTGAGCGATTCACGAGTGTATGTGAGGCAAATATTATTCTAGATTTAGGATTCCGACATAGACGATTCTATTTCAAGTGGGAAGATAGTTAAGTCATCGTGACGGAGAAGATGATACAGCGATTTGAAAGGTTATTTGGTGATATGGGAGATAGAATGGATATGCAAGAGGCGTGGATAGAGAGCCAAGACACATTGTTTGCTAATTTGTATAGGAAACAACCTAAAGAAGTTCATAACATAAGAAGGTAAGCTAGACGGGATCATAGAGCGGATTTTGCCGGTGAATGTAAAGCGGATAATGATATTAATGAGGATGCATTGGTGGATGTCGAATTAGGAAGAATAAGGGATAGATGAGTTGGCATGAAATGAGGGGTTGAGATCCTGTTGGAGATGGTGTTGATAGAAGTATGTGCAATATCAAAATGACAATTCCTTCATTCAAAGGAAGAAGTGATCCGGAGGCATACTTGGAGTTGGAAAAGAAAGTAGAATTGATATTTAATTGCCACAACTGTTCGGAGGAAAAGAAGGTAAAGATTGCAGTATTTGAATTTACCGATCATGCTATCATTTGGTGGGATCAAGTAGTAATATCTAGAAGGAGGAACCATGAGAGGCCTATTAATACTTGGGAAGAATTGAAGGCTATCATGCGTAAGAGGTTTGTGCCTGATCATTATTATAGCGAGCTTCATTAAAAATTACAAAACCTCTACCAGGATTCTAGGAGTATGGAGGATTATCACAAGGAGATAGAAATTTATATGATCAGAGCGAATGTTGAGGAGGACAGGGAGGCCACCATGGCCTGATTTTTGAATGGTTTAAATAGGTATGGATATAGCTAATGTGGTAGAATTGCAATATTATGTGGAGTTGGAAGACATTCTACATGTAGCTATGAAAGTGGAAAGACAATTGAAGAGGAAGATGACAACTAGATATACATCGGGGTTTTCGAGTTCTAACTCTTCTTGAAAATCGAAGTGGGATGATAATAGAGGTGATATGACTGTTTCGAGCAGTAAGACCAAACCACCAAAGGTGAAGGAGAAAGTTGTTAGCAAAATTACACCAAAAATGGACTCCCAACCTTCTAAGACTCAGGATATCAAATGCTTTAGGTGTTCGGAATCGGGGCACATTGCTTCTTAATGTCCAAATAAAAGGGCAATGAGCTTGCGTGACAATGGAGAAGGGGCGAGTGATGGTGATGGTGATGGTGATGGTGATGATATGCCCGCGTTAGAGGATGCTAATGATGGAGATGGAATAGAGTACCCACTAGGAAGTGAGTTATTTGTGGCGATGCGTGCTCTCAATACACAAATTAAATTGAATGATGTAAAACAGTAACGGGAGAACATCTTTCATACTAGATGCCATGTCAAAAATAAGATATGTAGTTGATTATTGATGGGGGATAGTTGCACTAATATTGCTAGTACTACACTTATTGAGAAGTTAAGATTGACTATGATAAAACATCCCAAGCTTTATGAATTGCAGTGGTTATCTAGAATGTGGAGAGGTTAGGGTATNAAATACCTTAACCTTATAAATTGTAGTGGTTAGATGAATGTGGAGAGGTTAGGGTATGTAGGCAAGTTTTGGTGAATCTCACAATTGGGAGGTATGGTGATGTGTGATGTAATTCCTATGCATGTTGGGCACATTTTGTTGGAAAGGCCACGATAGTATGATAGGAAGGTGAAACATGATGGATTCAAGAATATGTACAAATTTGTAAAAGATGGGAGAGCTTTTACTCTTGTACTATTAATACCACAACAAGTTTATGAGGACCAATAGAGATTGAGAGGTGAGGAAGGAAAAAACAACAAAGAAAGGCGAAAGGAGATTAGAAGAGAAGATGGTGAAGTGGCTAATTGTGAGGAAAAAATAACAAAGCCACAAAAGAGAAAAGAAAGTCGATTGAGAGGAAATAAAAATCAAAAGTGGGTTTCTATGCAAAAAATAGTGAGATTGAAAGGGTTTTAGTGAGAACTAACAAACCCGTCCCTAGTTTGGATTTTTTTTATTGCTAGAACTCAAACATTTGTTCCATGAAATACTTATTTAGTTGGATACTCTACCCATTGAGTATCCAATTGATTCGATGTAAGTACATAATTTGATGAGCATTGAAGGAGAAGCATTCTTCTATGGTATGGTAAAGAATCAATATCCCATACATAGGTTAGATGATTGTCTAACACGTAGTAGGGCATGTATTTTACACATATTAATGCATTTAATATTTATATGAGAGTAATAAGTCATTTGCCATATGCATTCATAGGCAATCAATTGCTAGTTAATGATATTCTAGCATGTTTCAAGAAATTAATTGAGCATAATAGACATTTGAGGTGCATTGTTGGTGATTTGAGGCATGAGAATCTCTATTTCAATCTTGAAGTCCTTAACTATTTTGGTTTGAATTTATAGAATATGTTTGGGAACAAATTTAGTATCATCTACTACTTTTGATTTGAGGCATGAGAATCTATAACCTTGAAGTCCTTAACTATTTTGGTTCGAATTTATGGAATATATTGGGAACCAATTTAGCATCCTAGACTACTTGTACTACACGATTTGATATGGTTTTTTTGTTTAGTTTAATTCATTTAACTGTTATTGTAAGTGACAGTTTAGATAGAAAGCATGTGATTGAATTATATGCATATCAAGGTAGCAAAATGAAGAGGCGTAAAGTATTCGAATTTGGTGATTGCGTTTGGATGCTTAGGCAAAATGACTTGTTCGAATGCAAAAAAGGTCAAGATTACATCCTAGAGGAGATAGACCATTCCACGTTATTGAAAACATTGAAACTAATGGCTACAATTTGGATCTTCAAGGTAAGTTTATGATAATTTGCATTTTTGTTGTTTCTTATCTTTCTCTCTTTAATGAAGGTACAGATTTGAGGTCGAATTCTTTCGAAGAGTGAGGGGATGATGTGATTCATGATACAAGGGCAAATTTGGGTAATGATCCATTGATAGTTAAGAAAGGGTCTACGACTAGTTTGCGAGCAAAGCGGGTCAAAGAAGCGATGAGACTATTTGCTCAAGTTATGGTGGATCACGGTAAGCAAATTGACAAATTTCATGTTTGGCATGGGAAATGAAACGAAGTGGAGTAACTTGATTCAAGCAATGGAACCACATAGTTGTTCACTGTGTGCGATCGTATGCTCCTTTATAGAAACCAAAGAGGAGGATTTCAGTTGGTCTATGCAACTTCATAGATTTACACAATGTGACCGCATAGTGTATTCTTGGACGTGAATTTTTTAAATTTCGCGCAATCTTCTATTTTAGTTAAAGTTTTATTTTGTGAGATCTTTCTTTTTTAAGGCTTAATTCCATTTTTAAGTAGGTTTTATGAGTTTCATATAAATAGAACTCATTCCATTCACTATAAAAATTTCAAGCAATCTTCATAGATCTACACTATGCAGCCACATAGTACATTCTTGGACCCTAATTTTCCAAATTTCGCTCAATTTTCTATTTTAGTTAAAATTCTATTTTGTGATAGCTTTCTATTTTTAAGGCTTAATTCCATTTTTAAGTAAGTTTTTATGGGTTCCATATAAATATGATTCATTCCATTCATTATAAAACACACAATTTGAGAGATATTATTGTGAGACATATTGCTTTCTTCTCATTATTCATTGAATTAATTTTGAACTTATCAAGAATAAAATTCTTATGGTGTTCTACGATTTAAGTAAGGTTCATAAGTTTTGTGATCAAGGGGTCAAGATATTGTTAGCGATTGTTTTGATTCTTCGGTTCAATAATTTATTGGGTCGAACTTTTCAAACGTTGATTCTTGACTTTCTTTGGTTTGTTCTAATTTATCGTGGGTTCTGTATCTACTATTGCTACGTAGGTTCGCACATTGAGCTCAATGTTTGACGATTGCTAAATTTCGACATCTACAATTAATTCACATGACCATCAAAGAAAATTGTATTTAAGTTAGTGAGAATATTAGAGGGGCAAAACGACCATTTATGCTAGTACCTAATTATGAAATCTCGGAGGGGGATAAAATACATATGTACTGTCAGAGGAAAGTATTACAAATTTATTGGCTTCTGTGATCTTATATATTCTGAAAGTTCATTTTTTTGCTTTTAGTGAAAAAATAAAGACTAATAATTAGATTGAGTGGTCTAGGGTTGATTAGAGATGATCTAATTATTGGGTTTGGATAATATATGTTTGATCAGGTTCCTGTGCCTCTATAAAGTATTGAACTTAATTATGGTAATTATAATAGTTTTGGGCTTAATTGTAATTATAATAAAGTTTTGTACTTAGCTGTAACTATATATGTGTAAACTTAATTATAATTATAATTGAAGTTCTAGGACTATCCATGTAATTAAATGTAAACTAATTGGATTTGGACTTTAATTGTAGTATACACATATATCTATATATACATATTCACATCTACACGTTTGTGAATCTTCTAGAATTCAATTCTAAAAGGACGAAATTAGCCAATTATAACAATAAACAACAAATAGAATGTGCTTAAAGATTAATATTTAATACATGTATTTCGCTACTTGTACATAAAAAATATACATAATAAATTATATAATATGATGTGGAGGTGATCTTAAATACCCAGATGATACAATTAGTAAACAAAAGACCCAAATAGAAAAACAAAGAAATGAACCCTAGTTTTCAGTTTCAGTATATAATTAATGGGATTTAAGTAAATCTATTTATGAGTATGTGTTTAATGATCTAAAATTTATCATTATTTAAAGGGTTCAATCTAAGACTTCAGTGGCTCAATAATTTGAACACAATAATAAAATATTACTGAAATAGAATATTAATCCTAATACATTTAAATGTGTTGCGAAACAAACAAGATACCAGAATAGCTCTGATATCACTTTAACCACCAAATTGAGATGTTAAAGTTATATGGAAAATAATGAAGTATTAGATCAAACAAAAAAATAATAAAAACAAAAAATATGACAGATAAATTAAGAGAGTTTATTGACTCAAAAATAATGGAGAAACGAAAAAATTACAATGAATCATATAATTCTAGTAATCTATTTTCTCGCACTTTAAAATTGTATAGAAGAACCAAATATTTATAGAGAATATGTAGTGGACGTCCAAACCCTTTTAGTAGAGTTGTTGATGAAGTATGATGCCAAAAAATCGTGTCCAAAATGAAAAAGGAGAGAAAAACGCGGAACAAGCAAGTCGGTGCCAGCTTCTGCTGATTTTTTTTTTTCAAATTGTTTTCTCCATCCCCAAACTTTTCTTCAAGTCCAATAACAATTTCTAACTCCCAATGAGCTTCCAAAATAGAATTTCAACTTGATATAGGACTCCAATAGCATTCCAACTGAATTCTTCTTGATGTGTACTTCAATTAAATTTATTCAATTACTTCAACAAGGAATTCGGGTCACACCCAAATTCTAGCAAAGTGAAAAGTCCAAGTCCAAGTAGATGAAGAAGCCGAACAAGGGTTTCCTATCAGATTTGAGCGTGTTTTGTTTCGGGAGAATAATGAATGATTTTTAATCTCCAAAAGTGTATAAATAAGACCCAAACGTCTACTTGTATAGCATTGTTATTTGGAATAAAATTTATGCAATTTACATGTTTAAAATTCCATTGCATTGGCTCTATTCCTTTGTCAAAGGCTAAAATTATGTATTATTACTAGTCAAGCAAACAATGTAAAACTTCCTTAATATAGAGGAGAAATTAATGTTTACACGGACCTATCTAATTATAATCTACATAAAAATCATAAGTCGTAAATTCATACGTACTATAGAATAAATAAACATATTTTATATGATAGCCATGATAATAATAAACTTATAAAATAAGAACTAAATGTAAAGATCCATATAGCTACGCAAATTAATTGCGTAAAGAGACGCAGTGTTACACTCCATGTCCAGAGAAAAGGTGGAGCAAGCAAAGGCTCTAGTCTCAGTGCCAACAGTAATCAACGTCATGAACCCACAACCACCAGCAAGAGAGATCAATATCATTATCAAAGTCCCTTACGCGGGAGAAGTTATGAATAACGTGTACGATACACACTCCCAATCACTTAGGGAGCCCGCATTTAAAAAACTATGGATCTAAGGTAATTCTAAAAAACTTCATCTCTTTCAATTATACTTAATAATAATATAGGGTAGCATTTATTTCATGACGCAATGTGTTAAGGATGTGGGCCATAAGAACTTGCGATGATCCAAACCACCTTTCAAAAATAAACATTGTAAATATTCCGTGTAAAAGATTTTTTAAACTAATGCAGAGCTATTGCGCTAGGGCACCTACGATGGAACATTTGAGATTGTTTCGTCAAAATAAAAGGTTTTGATTCCCCAAAGGAACAAATCTAACAACAAAGCTGGGAGAAAAGATGGAATAATCAAAAGAGAAGAACACAAGCTTGAAAAGCCTCACCCGACAAAGCAAGTATCTGATGCTATAAAGGGTGAGATGAAAAACCTATCTGCTAGTAAGGATAACTTCGCAATTACCTAGGAATGTGTGGGGGTGAAACAGTCAAATAATGTTGGACCTTAAAACGAGGCTGTAGAGATGAAAATTGTAGACAGAAGGTGAGATCCATTCCCACCATTCTTAAATATGTGAGAGCCTATTTTCACAAAATATGAAATTAAGGCAAGGTTCGAGAAAAACTCTGAAATCAAAAGGTGAGACTTCTTCCGCCGAAAGAAACGTGGGGACTCATTGTCACTCTAAAGAATCGCATCACTTACGGGCTAGACCATGTCTGCTTATATCACAAATCTTTTATCATGCGCAAAATACTAGTATAGTAAGGATTACGTTTTTTTTTTAAAATATAAAAAGATTAATGAAATAGTGTACTAGATTATTGAAACTTAATTGTTGCAAAAGCACTTATACGAAAGATGAGTACATTAATGAGAACCTCGAAATCGCCAAGCAAGCAAGTTTATGTGAAACATCGATAAATTGTGTTAATAAATATTTGAACAATCTTTTACAAAAAGGAATGAAAGCTCACTAAATAAACCAAGTATTAAAGATTTGCAGTAGATGGATCATCTTGAAATTAAGGGCTAGACCATGTCTGCTTATATCACAAATCTTTTATCATGCGCAAAATACTAGTATAGATTACGTTTTTTTTTTTTAAATATAAAAAGATTAATGAAATAGTGTACTAGATTATTGAAACTTAATTGTTGCAAAAGCACTTATATGAAAGATGAGTACATTAATGAGAACCTCGAAATCGCCAAGCAAGCAAGTTTATGTGAAACATCGATAAATTGTGTTAATAAATATTTGAACAATCTTTTACAAAAAAGGAATGAAAGCTCGCTAAATAAACCAAGTATTAAAGATTTGCAGTAGATGGATCATCTTGAACTTCACCCCACAATGGTACTGTCACTTCAAAAGAAGAGAGAGTAGAAGTATTAAAATGTCTAATGATAGCTACAGGTTTACTAGAAGGGAGAACGTAAAATTTCATAAATTGACAAAGATCAACATGAACGAATGGAGTGTCCGAAGCCCTAGAGGCCAAACAGGTAAACCTCAGGAGATAGGGTGTCTCCAACATCATCTTCATGAGTCTCCCAAAAGTCCATGTTCCATTTGGGGTTAAAAGTTTTGATAATATCAGATACTTTATTTTCCCCTTCCTACATAGCATCCATAATCAACTACGCCTTGTACGCAGCCACTTTAGAAAGGTTAGATTCCGCAATGGATAATCTTATCTCATTACTTTCCAATCCACTGCGAAGCGATACTATCTCATTCCTAACAAATCAAGTTCATTGGAAGCTGCACCTCGCTAGACATAGTGGAGTGGAACTCTCCCCTAAGGTGAAAAACATCGCATTCAATCCTAGTGACATAAGTTGCTTGATCGACCTTGGTTAATTCAAGGTCCGAAGAGATATTCTTTGCTTCGGCCAATAAAGAAGCTTGACTCGTAGCAAACGTGTTGACACCTTTAATCATTTCCTTATATTTGGCCCGCTTGCCCTCTTCCTTCCTCAGTTTCTTCAAAAAAATAGGGAAAATTGAAGCCAAGGTACCAAACCTTTAAAAAATTTGTAGCTCAAATTCAAAATGATGATTTCCGTCAGTTTGATTAATCATCATTTTGACTCCAGATATCAGTAGTTGACCCCAAAAATTAAAAGTTTAATAATTTTCCCCAAATAATGCAAGGGTATTTTGGACATAACACATTTTCTCTATTGAGTTAAAAATAATAATTAAAAAAAAAACCACAACCTCCACCCCCATCTCCTTCATTCCCAAACCCCTTCCTCTAAAACAAAAATCTCCCCACCCAGTTGGGATGCCACCATCGGCACTATCGTCTCAACTCCTGGCCCAATGCCACCTCAAAATCAAGCACTACCACCTCAAAACCAACAGCTCCCTCTCATACCGGAAGAAAACCCATTTCACTTCTATCAAAACCAGTTTTTACACTTGCATATGCCCAAATACTCAACTACAATTGAATAATTTGGCAAACTGAAAATAATTTCTTCCATCGAATTTTTTGGGTTTTGATGGAATGTTGGCATTCTCAACTTTAGTGTTTTGATTCCCTTTAATTGGTAGCAAAAATTCTCCAAACCCAGTATAAAAAGAAGAAAGAGTGCAAGACTAGAAAGAAGACTTACACTCTAAGGCAAATAGTAGCCATGATCAATTGGCATTAGCATAGTCTAGCCATCTTCACATTTGTTCACCAATATATTACCAGCATGCCTCAATACATTTGTTATCCTCATTCTAAGACTGCAATTTTGCCCTCAGCTCAGCTGGAAAAGAGTAGGATCCATATCCTTACAACATCCATTGTTCTCCACGAACATTTACAAGAACGCAATCTTGACAGTTACACTTTCAGGATTATTAAACCTTATATGTAGGCATGTAACCATAATTGCTGGAAGAACCATGGAGAACCCCAAACTTCATAAGAAAATGAGCATCGACCACATTTCGGATGATAAAATAGGTTGATAGCACACTCCCTAAATGCACCTTCACCCACTCGTGTCCCATTCTTCAACCCTTCGCCACCCTTTGACAAAGGTAGACCTCGAGGCTTATTGACAGCCAAGGGTTCCTCATTAATAGGCTTAAAGACTAATAAATATCTAGTCTTCAATTATCTAGCATAAAATATGCTCCCTGGTACCTCTATTTATTCTTCAATATAATCCCTAATACTTTAGCAGTGATGGTGTAGGCAGTGGCGATCAACAGCTAGGTGGAGTAGTTTTGGTTTGGGGCGAGGAGGTAGGGGAAGAAGGAGATGGGGGTAGAGAGTGATATTAAAGAAAGAGAGAATAATAAGAAAAAATGGTGAAAAGGGATTCTAAGACCCATATCTATTGATTACTTGTGGATAGCTATGCAATCATGGAGAGGACGACCCGCAGTTTGAAATTGTCCAGGGCATAGCAATTCTATGACTGAAGGGACAC
Source organism: Fraxinus quadrangulata (assembly GCA_903798255.1). Lineage (NCBI taxonomy): Eukaryota > Viridiplantae > Streptophyta > Magnoliopsida > Lamiales > Oleaceae > Fraxinus > Fraxinus quadrangulata. The sequence continues at coordinate 136,925 of CAIGRB010072791.1, read as the reverse complement.
CAAAGTGATCTCAAATTTCATCTAGGGTTCATAACTACTCCTCTTACTACATGACACTTACCTAGCCAATGCTTAGATCTAGCTCTGCCCAAACTTTTCTGGTTCACCCCAACATTCCCTACTTGTTCGACTGATGCAGCATTCAGACCGAATGACTCTATGAAATTACATCGATACTTCCACATATTATGGGTAACGTAGGAGACATCTCTATTTTTCTCCCGGGGAATCTTTAGAATTCCCACTGCTTAGAATTCCACTTTCGATTTACAGAGATAGGCTCTACTCCCCTCTGGATCCAGGAATAGCGACATGTACTAAATGCCCTGTCCAAGCCCATCTCTCTGAAAGATGTTCCACTAGAAATATTCTTGTTATTGCTTATAAAGATCGTATTGATTTTTATCAAAGAAAGGTCTTCACTGGGAACTTGAGTAAGGAGTAGATCTTTTTGTTTTGGGGTTTTCTAGGGCATTACGACCTTTACCACAATGATACTGTCAGAATGGAAGAAAGAACCCCATTCACTATCTAAAAAATAAGCGGGCCAGAGACTCTCTTCGTGGCGATTTATATTATTAATATAATTAATTGAAAAATCTCTGAGGCCTCAAAGACCTCTCTATCGCTAATATTCTCGTCCGAGTCATTCAAAGGTTTGCAAACCTCATCGAACCTAGACGGAAAACTATCCCTGAATTAGAAAATTCTGGGTTAGTCCCGAAAGTAGATGGATTCGCCCCAGAATAAGGCTGACCTCAACATGCTGAGGTCCTTCAGAAGAAGAAGGTACACCAGGGAAAGAATACCTAAGTCTAGAACTTCAAACTTCAGAGTCCTGTGATATATTTTGGGAGTTGCTTTGAGAAGATTTGGTGACAAAGAAAATCACGAAGGCTAAACGATGGTGGGACTTGAAGAAAACTTTTGAAGAAAAATAGAAATGCTAAAGAAAAGATGTCTAACACAAATAATGTAAAAAAGTCACAGTGAAGAAGTAAGAAAGGAACCTCCATATATATATATATATATATATATATATATGATTCACTCATTTTTGACGCGTGCATAAAATGCGTACATGCCACTAACCTAGAAATATGCAAAATTCCCTGTAGCCCAAGAAAACAATTGCGGCAATTATAGCATGCCCCTTTAGTATGGCCCACATCACCAACAATAAAGAGATATGCACAAAAGCTAGCGCTCATAATCATAAAAGTACAAGAAGTCCAAGATTTAATATGAATAGTAAAATTGGATTTCGTGAACTATTTGTTGATCCATAAAATGCAATTTGAGAACCTATCCTACCGGTTGCGAAGCATATAGAAACACATGAGGAAAGTGCAAGCATGAAAGGATAGCATAAAGTTAGCAAACCTTTTTCCCATCCAGGCTAACTACAGGTTGTTAATAAAAAATACACATGGCCAAGTAAAACAAACGTGATACTCTTAACATAATTGATTATGAGCTAGTCAATAAAGAACCGCCATCTATCATGTTCCTAAGTGACTGAAATACCCCAAAGTGTTTAGGGAATCTATAAATATCCCCTTCATTTTAAGAGAAAACCATTCAATTCAAATATTTTCCTCTTAAATAGCTATTTTCACTCTTACTCCAAGTTTGAGTATCGAAACTAGTGAGATTAGGAGAAGATCATAGTTAGGTGAAAGGGTTTGTTGATTCTTTTTTACCATCAACACCTGCCTCAACGACGACCCATGGCTTTGCATCGATGCTCTGGTGGGTGTTTTAGTTTTGGTATCACTAGATCTCCATGGTCGAGGACAACCAAGAAAATACTGCTTTCATCATTGATATCAATACGTTCTATTACACAACAAAGCGCTTCTAGCTAAAAAATTCTACAGCCTCTGACCAAAGAATGGTTAATAAGAATGAACTTATAGGATTTTGTCGATGATATGGGTTGAAAATTGCTCGATTTGCAAACCGAATTGCTAACTTTCTAGAAAGGTTTGGCATAGCAAAGAGATATAACTAAAGCTTAATTGCGAAAAAATATGTGTCCGGGACCTTTGACAGCAAGTTTTTTGGGTTTATGACTACTAGACACATAATTGTGGCTAGCTCAAATAAAAAATAAGAAAATTTTAGCCCTTGACTAGGTATATTGCTCCACTAAATTTCTTCATGACTAGAACGATATATAAATTTCGCATTTTCTATAAAGCAAATGGAGAAGTAGAAGGATTCAAATTGAATAATGATTGTGAGATTTTCCTTGTTAATTTAAAGCGAAGCCTACGAAATTCCCCAATCTAACATACGCCACTTTTTAAAATGTTCTTGGGTTGTAGATCACGGTATAAGTAGTTGTTGATAGCATACATTTAGTCAAAAATTCCTAAAAAATAGAAGGCCCTCTTTTATGTTAGCTGAGTATTTTAAGGGGGGTAGAAACTCATATAACCTTACCGAAGAGATGATCTTAAACTTGGTTATAGTGGCAAGAAATTTAGGCTTTATTACCTAGCTCCCCAGAATGTGGTCATGACAAATAAAAAAAATCATGCAGATCACTTTAGTTGAATTGGGTTTCTAGGGAGAAATGAGTTTGATACGCCTCGCAATCGAGGCTCGAAATGAATCCTACGTGGCATCCCACATGGCTACTCAAGGATGAAGCCCTATTGCCCACCCTTAGATTGTTTGAGTTGGATGCTTAGCTTTGGATTTAGATTTGTGTGTTTTCGGTTGTTCTTGATTATGAAACTTATAGATGTCTCCAGTGCCCGAACATTTTTGTCTCGTATTGTAAAGTTTCACCCATACCCAAACTGAAATATTTTGTCGACAGTGATCCATCCAATCGTGTTAGAATTAGCTTGTGAGGACGCTAGTGAACTCGATATCTGTTGTCCATGTGTGCCTACAAAAATCGAGGTCAACAGATTGACGATGTCTGTGGAAAACACCACTATTACAGCGAACATTCCCTTGGAGAAAGCTTATCAAAAAATTGTTGGGGCATCCCCCTTAATAAAGGATTTATTCTTGAAGAGAGAACAAGTGGAAGCCCCAAGACAGGGAGTTGAAATTTACAACAATTCAATCAATTGGCGCCTTTTGAAAAAGGAATATCTAAAGATAAAAATATATCTTGCAAAATCTTTGCTTCTTTGAAGGAGAGACATTTTGGAAAATGAGTTCAGATAATAATTACACCTAGAAGGGTGAGAGAAAACCCTGAAGAAGAGATTCCCCAAGGAGTAGCTCGAACAGGTTAGTGCCGATGTCACCACCGTCATGACGAGATGGGATGAGAGTTGCTGTCCTACTCATCCGGGAAATAGCGACCATTCTGTTAACATGAGGAACATCACCCACAGAACATGGCCATGCAAGAACTCCTTAGGCAAATGCAAGGCCAAGAGGGTCAACCAATTCTCCCTTATGCATCCTAAGAACACAATACCGAAGAGGATGAAGGGCAGAGCCAAAGAGCTCCATCCCATCAATATAAGAGAGATGATAGCCCTTGGAAAAGGAGGCGGGGGTAGACATCTCCTTGAATTATGCTTCTGGCTAACCCATTGAGGACCCATTAAACATGGAGGACAACTTTCCTCTAGAATATGAGCCAAAACATATGCCCCAAAGGTCTACTAGTATGTTTGACAGACTTAGAACGACAAGACATAGAAATAGGCCTCAACCACCACCTCTCTTTACTAGGTTGCATGAAGAAAGGCAAGATCATGCTCCGTGAAATATTCTGATTACACCCAAAGAATAACGCAATAATTGTAGCACAGATTTGGGGTGTCGATTTCACAGGGAGATGGAAAAATACTCAAGGGTTCAACAAATTAGGGCTTTTTGTGAATTGTTTGAAAATGATTTATTTTTCGAAATAAAATTTAATATCAATAGATCAAGTAATGAAATTAAAATTAATGAGTTAAAATATTGAAGCGTCAAAACTTTCTCAATTGGATCGGATAATTCAATGTCAATTATTCATTTTTTATAACTCAATTAGAGACTTTCATCCCGACACTCTAATCGGGAGATTTATCGTTAAAAATTAATTTAATTCAAATGTAACCCTAGAATCTAGATTTTCTCTAACAATTTCCCACAATTATTTATTGAAATCAGATTATAAATCGACCATATATATCAAGCATAAGGCAGTAAATAATCACACAAATAAAATAAATGAAATTGAAATTCAACGAGTATTTAGATTGTTCGATAGAAAAAGCATTACTAATGTCTATGAAAAATATAATAAGAGTTAAACCAATTTCAAAATAAGTTTATGAAGAGAAATCTAAACTTAAAATTGTTTAACAAGAAAAATAACAAATTACATAAATAAAAGACGTGAAATCACCAAATCCAATGAGTTCTTTCTATTGCTTCATCAAATTGTTTAGTTCTTCATAGAGTTTTTGAGTCAAAAGATAAGAGAAAAATGTAAAGAGGCGTTCCGAATATATATTCTGCTGTTAGGTATTTGTAGGAGTCGAAAATGGGAAGAAAATCACGTCCAAATTTGTTTTCAAAATGACGGAAGTCAAACTATTAAACATTATCGTCAAAAGTCTATTACATGTTATCGTAAAAACCAATTATTAAATCCAGTTAAAAGTGAAAATACTGATGACATTCGTTGTACCTGTAATTTGTATGAATATTCTTCAGTAATCGGGTACGTGAATTATATGCTTCACTTTGTATCATACTCATCTCCCAAGTAAAATTAATATGTGCAATTACTTCGTAGACCAATAAGTTAGAAATGGCGACCCAACGTACTTCAAACTGATCGGGATGAATGGTCCAAACCTCAATGCTTGTCGTTAAATATTCGCTCTCCATTTCCTAAAAACATTTGGAGAGAAAAGCGTGAATAATAATTCAGTTTGTGGAGACATGTTCGTGTGATATATTTATTTTAGTACGCAATTTCTATCAATAAAATATAAATCGTGATTCTTCATTCTTGGGCATACCATGGTAATTATTCATCACTCATTAACTTTTTTCATTGATCTATATAACTTCAATACCTTGGAACATGAGATTACATGGTCATGGTCATAACGTNTTTTTTTTTTTTATAACTCAATTAGAGGCTTTCATCCCGACACTCTAATACTTCATTTATCGATAAAAATCAATTTAATTCAAATGTAACCCTAGAATCTAGATTTTCTCTAACAATTTTTCACAATTATTTATTGAAATCAGATTATAAATCGACCATATACATCAAGCATAAGGCAGTAAATAATCACACCAATCAAATAAATGAAATTGAAATTCCACAAGTATTTCGATCATTCAATAGACAAAAGAATGACTAATGTCTATGAAGAATCTAATAAGAGTTGAACCAATTTCAAAATAAATTTATGAAGAGAAAATCTAAACCTAGAATTATTTAACAAAAAAAAAAAAAAATTAACAAATCACATAAATAAAAGATGTGAAATCCCCAAATCCAATGAGTTCCTCCCTTCACCAAATGGTTTAGTTTTTCATGGAGTTCTTGAGCCAAAAGATGAGAGAAAAGTATATGGAGGCGTTCTCAATATGTATTCTGCTGTTAAGTATTTGTAGGAGTTGAAAATTGGATAAAAATCACGTCCAAATTGATTTCCAAAGAGTTCCAATCGAATAAGGAAAGTTGTCTTTGCGCGCGAATTTTTTTCTCTGCACAGCAGTTAGTATTTTTGTCATAGTTTTTTCTCCTAATATCCGATTTAGGCAATTCAAAGTGGGTTGAAAAGATTACTCAAAGGGATACAATAGTGATAGAAATAGATTTCTTCCAATTCAGACGTTTACTATGCCAAAAATGGGTTTCAATCTTCGACTAAAAATCTGGAATATATCTTATGTGAATTGGAAATTGATTTTGATAATATTTTGATCATATTTCATTCCTTTTTGAGTTCCAATTACATCCAATTGTCTCCTAGCAATCTTCTTGTGGTTAGAATCAACTATAGAGTATTTACAATTTGGTCCCTGAACTTTCTTTTTCTTTCACTTTTGTCATTTTCACTTATTTCCTCAAATCTCCAACGTTTTCATCCATTTGCAACATAAATCAAAATATAAGGGTACTTAGTGCATTTAGGTGTCAAATAATCACATAAATACAATAGATAAGAGGAGAAAATCATGCTATTTTGCACTTATCATATTTCGCCTAGAAATAAGCGCCAAAGGAGGAAGGAAGATGCCAGAAATTAGGCTGGTCCATCTCATCCACCTCCCAGATACCAAGCTGATAAGAACGATGATTCAGATAAACCACAAAGGGCCTATGAAATTGATGATGATG
>CAIGRB010072791.1:119729-130171 GCA_903798255.1 Fraxinus quadrangulata | reverse complement strand
GGGGGGGGGGGGGGGGGGGGGGGGGGGGGGGGGGGGGGGGGGGGGGGGGGGGGGGGGGGGGGGGGGGGGGGGGGGGGGGGGGGGGGGGGGGGGAGAGAGAGAGAGAGAGAGAGAGAGAGAGAGAGAGAGAGGACTCAAAACATTGGGGCATCATGGTACGAGGATCCAAAATCCATAATCCAATTTCATGATGGAACCTGTAGGACAGTATGGTTCATAGATGTCCTAGACGGGTAGAGATGAGAATGCCTGAAGCGGATAAAGAAGCCTACTTTAAACAGTTGTTATATTGTTGTTCATTTGGAGAGATGCAAAGTAGTTTGAATGTAGTGAACATATAGAGAAGAACTATTGCTGAGAATTTCTACATTTTAGAGGTATATTAAGCTTGTCGAAGAGCTCTTCAAATGGGACACGTGAGTCATGGGTTTAAAGAACATCAATCACTTACTTGTAAGCTAGACTACGACCTCTAGTACACTATATAAATAGGCCAGCATTCACTCGATGGAGAGCCAATGGTAAAGAGTTTGTTAAAGAAAGTCTTGAACTTGAGAGAAAATCTGCAATATGCTGAGTTCCTCTTGTCAGTTAAGACAACTTTTCTTTGAGATGAATATTAGGAATTGCAATTTTTTGGCGAAAATAAGGTTAAGCCAAGATAAAGCTATTTGAGAAGCAATGATGTGTCTTTAGGGAAAAGTGAGAGGTAATAACTGCAAAAAGAATTAATTGGTCTTGTCATGTCTAGAAGGTGTAGGTCGAATTTAGAATTGTAATAGTGGTGTTTTCAGAGGTGGTGGTTGTTTTATTTGGTAGATAAAGGCAGTCTAACACATGAGATTAAGAGCATAGACTAATGAGGTAAATTTCACCTTCGACGAAAAATAGTTCGAGTAACGACGTAGTAGAAGTTGTGTACTAGCATCTATTTTCACCAAAGTTGTGGAGTGAGGCTCGACATCTTGGGCATCAATGGTGTGGTTCATGGTGGATTGTTTGGGGATTGTTTGGGGATTTTTTTGGTCATGGAGATGGTTGGTCGACTAAGAGGAGAGAAGAGATAGGAAAACGAATGAAGAGAACAAAAGATGATGTTTAGTTTAGGAGAAACTCACAAGATTGTAGACCTACTCTGATGTTGAGAATAGTAGAGAGACTAATCATTAATCTTAACTATATCATTAATGAATATATTGGCGGTGTATTAATAAATAAAGTACATAATGTGATGAAGATTAAAAAGAACGCCTATACTATCTTATAAGATGATTAGAAGATATTAAACAACCTAATCTAGTTTTATTATGAATAACATCGAGCAACCTAATTTGAATTGAAGTTTGAACCTAGATACTTTCTGTAGTTGGAAATGACTAGTATAGTTGTTATTGTAGATTTGCTTGGTAACTAGGTGCAGTTGGAGGTAACTGAGTGTAGTTGAAGCGATATTATGGGAGATACTTTGTGAAATAAGGGCTCATTGCTTTTTGAACTATGTTGCAAAAACTTGTGGCACCTTGCTTTGGACATGGGATGTTTGTATCTAACATGTCTCTTTGGTTGAGGTACTTAATCCACTTTGGCTCTCACCTTGATCAATTTGGACAGGCCAGTTGGGTGATGTGACGTAGAGTGTTGGCCTTGAGTGGCTTCTTGTTGTTCTTAGCTGGCACCACGTAGCTACCTTGCGGGACAAGGCGCAACAATAGTCCCTCCAAAAAGGTAGGGTTGTAAGATGAATACTGTACGTGAAGGGATGGCTTACAAACAACCTCTAAAATTCAGTTTGACTGAAGTTTAGTGATGGATGTCTAATATCTAGTAGTCATGGTTAGAGAAATGACGATGCTATGGCCCGTGGTTTGCTGTAAGTGAAGTTTGGAGAGTCCTAGTGGTACTCATTTCTAGGCAACAATAGGGTGAAGTGAATAGTTCATGTTGTGACGAGGTTTAACAAGATAGTTTTCCAAGTCCAGGCATGACCCTGAAGTCAATCTAGAAGCCTAGGCCTCTAGCTTTTCCTTTCTTAATTTTTGGTAACTCCTAGGCTTCGTCCACTTTTGTAAATGTTATGTTTTAATAAAATGTTTTTTGAAGTCTATGACTCTTCTTCAGTTATTGTAGTTCAATATTTATACAAGTGTAATCTCTTCGATCTTAAAAATGTAATGAGCATAAGAACTGAACCTTTTGTCCTTTAATAATCAACTGAATGCTTCGACTTTTCAACTTGAACTAACAACACTTAACTAAGTTAAAAGAGCTAAGAATAATTAAGGCCTTAGCCAACTTGATGAACAATGACCATGTAAACCGATTTTTTAGTCTACTAGTAGACGACATGGTGTTTTAGCTCTTAATTTTTTCAAATTAATCACTCAATTGTTGGAGCCACGACGAATTTAATAACTAAACTTCAGAGTAGATGTTCATAATCGAATAAATTGATGCTTCGATAGGCACTTAGTTGTACAATGCTATTTACTTACATGGATGATGTTTTCGACGTAGCCCCTTTGATTGGTGTGGCTTACTTAGTGTTTTGACTAAAAAGAAGTGAGTTAGGACGTCTTGCACAAAGATGCATCTGTCATTGCAACGGTAATTGAGTTTATTTGGAGGCACTCCCCATTTGGAAAAAAATGGTTTACCTCTCTTCTAGAAGAGAATGAATAATTTCCATATTGCACGATGGGGGTACTTTCCACTGTAAGGTATAATGAGTTCGGTTTGTATAGTATTTAGAGGCAACTCCCCCTATGGAAAAAATAGCTTATCTCTCATGTTGAAGTGAATGAATAAGTTTGTCTTACATGACAAACTGCTTGTCACTACATGGGTTTACGAATTTGGTAAGTCCCTTTGGGGAAAAATAACTTACCTCATGCTAGAGCGAATGAATGGATTCATCCTGAATGTCGAGTGCTTGCCACTGTAAGGGATAATGATTTCGGTTCGTGCATGATTTGAAGGCAAGTTCCTTTGGGCAAAATAGCTTACCTCCCATGTAGAAGCAAATCAATAGAATCATATGCTAGCTTGCTAGTTTGTCCAGCTAATGAAAATTTCATTGACAATACTTGCATAAATGCTTTATATTCTATGGATGAGGTTATTCCTTTCCATCCATGTTTTCTATCTTGTGAGTGTTGGGGCGTATTATTTCTTTAACACAATAGGGGCCCTTCTAGTTTGTGCGCTATATGCCTTCATCGGGCTCTTTTCTCACATAAATACCTATCGTAGAGCTAGCAATGCAAGAAAGACCTCTTTTTTCTTTGGCACTGTAGTAAGAGCCACCTTCCTTTGATCAGTGTAGTTTTCGTCCTTCCTTTCATGAAGAAAGTCTAGTTTTGCCCTTCTCAACTCGTCCTTTATGATTTTGTTAAAGCATAGTCGACAAGGTAAGTGTGTTTATTCTCACAAGTTTTATACAATTTTAACTTGATTGTTGGCTAAATCTTATGATTATAGAACACTTTTGATACTATGTCTTCGCAGTAAATTGGTCATCAGTACCGCAGATCAAGTAACTTTTTAGTGACGCATCAGCTACCTGCCTTGTGTCATGGATGTATTAAATTGGAGTTGCTTCTAGTCTTAAAGTCATGAAAAAGGCGAGGAACTATTTTTTAATGTCCGGCCAGGTCTTAATGCTCTCGGCGTAGAGCATATTGTATCTCATCTTTGCTCCATAGTGATGGTTAGGTGGAAAGATCTACACTTTTAACGATGGTGAGGCTCCTCTCAAGCCCATTTGGATCTTGTAAGTACTAAGGTGATCTTTTGGATACCTCTCCCTTTATATTTAGAGATTTTGGGTAGTATGAAGCTAGAAGGGACATATGCGTCCATGATCTCTTGGAAAAGTTGAAGGTTTTCATTATTGTTGTCTAGCTCAAAAGACCTAGACGGTTTCTCTTCGTCTGATCCATAACAAGGTTGTTGGTAGGATTTGAAGCTCATAAAATGTTTTCTTGCTGCTATTTCAGCAAACCTCATCTCTTGTCAATTTATGTGCTGGTCTTCATTATGGGGCCTATTCTTGGGCGCATTATCTTGGGGCCTATTTCTAGGCGCTTCGGCTCTTAACCTGTCAAAGATGCTGGAGGACCCATCAAGTCTCCATTTTCATTCGTAAGTAGAAAGAAAGTTTTCCTCAAATGAGCCTATTGCAGGTTGACCTCGTGGGTGGTTTTAGGAGACATCAACCTCCATATTCCTTTCATCGGGGCTGATGTCACTTTTACGCCTTTGATTTGAAGGCATGTCACTTTGCACTTCTTCCCCCACTCCTGGATAGTTTCTCCATTGGCCTTGGAAGAAGCACTTGTAGGGCAAGTTAGGGACATTTGCATGCCTGCTTGTACTCTCATTTGTTGGAGGAGGAGTTGTGATCGATTTAATCCCTAAGTGTATGGATCATTCAAGTAATAAAGTGGAATTCTTGAGTTCTAAATATTGTTCCCAAAGAGGCTAAATACTTACTATAAATTTTATCCTAATCTTGTTCAATCTAAAATAATGTGGTAATGTAATAAATTCAAGATTTATTTTAAGATTTAACTAAGTTATCCTAAAATAATCTAATATTTAAAAGTTTTGGAGGACTTTTGAGATTAAGTCGTTAGGATTTTCTATTTCACTTAAGCTATTTAATATTCATTTAATCCAACATCATTCAACATATTATATGTCTGAATTCACTGTATCTCTATGTAAATTCATACACGAGTAAAATAATTTAATTTTTGGAATTTAATCATGATTGCATAGCTTATAATCATATCTCGATCTCTTATAACACCTATGTCACATATTGCACGAATTGGAAAATATATTTTCTTTTAGTATCGATATTGTCCTTAATTTAAAAAAATTGGCCATTAAGCAAATTGTATGTCCATTTGGCATACAATAAGCAATTAATACATAATCAAAGTTGCATGGAATCTTTTGAATTAAATAGACATTAAACCTTACATCGTTCATCTTAACACCAATTATTTAGCTAATCATTTGGAATTAACAAACAAAAGGATTAGTAACATAATCGGGTTCAATATAAGTAATAAAGAACAGAATCCTGGCAGTTATTGTTCCTTAGCACCCAATTCCCAACAATGGATCCCCTTCTAAGCTTGTATATCGCTTGGCTAATTATATTCTTTAACTGTCAAATTCAAAATTGAGATACAAATTTTGAGTTCTATGTATTTGGGACATATTTGTTCCTATAGATTGTATCTCTATGATATGGACCCACGTAGTAATAGTAGCTTAGTGTGAAAGATTGAATCACAACTCAAGAAAGCTAAAATCCCGATTTGAAGTTTGACCCAATAATTTATTGAATCAAGGAACCAAAGTTATGGAAGAACTTGACCCCCTTAATTACAAAAACTATGAACCTTGCTATGAAATTGTTGAGGGCCACATAGATGAAATCTTTGATATGTTTGAAATTAAGTTTAATGAAGAACAAGAAGAAAGAAAATCTCGCTTTATTAATTCTCTCAATAATGTGTTTTTTACAATGAAAAGAATGAATCATATTTATAGGGAACACATAAAAACATAATCAAAATGGAATTATATGAAAAAGATATAAAAAAGATGCCATAACAAGAGTTCTACCAAAAATAAACTTTTAGAAAAAATCTAAAAAAAGGCGTTCTGAAAATGAACAGTATAATTATAACTCTCGCGATAGCATAGAACAAAAAAATTCCACTTCTTTGTTTCAGAAATAGTACATGTGACAACATCCCGTTTTATACTACGCGACAACGTAGTTACCCAACTGGCTTCCAATTTTGTTTTCTTAATTCCAATGCATCTACCTTGTTTCCGCCTTCATGCCCAATATGAAACTTGGTGTTTGGCTTGTTAACTTGAAACTCTTGGCTTCCATAGCTTGAACAAGTAAATGCATGGCTTTATTGATCTTATTTGCTCGCGATCTAGTCATCGATTCCTCTTCAAGTTGAGTCGGATCTTTGTAACTTTGTTGCCCTCCATGGATCTTATCACTCCCTTCCTCTTCAAGAAGATTCATCCTTGAATGTTGACCCGCATTAAAGAGAGAAAAATCAATAACATTGAAAGTAGTAAGTGCCTAATACTCACCTCGGAAATCCATATTGTAGTCATTATCATTAATCATTTCGATCACTTGGAATTGACCATCTCCCCTAGGATGTAATTCAGATCTCCTTTCAGTTTGAATTCGTTTATTTTGTATGTACACCCAAACCAAATCACCGGGATCAAATAGTACAAGCCCCTGCTTCTTTCTTCCATTAGCTTGAGATGCATAATGGTCAATCATCTTATTTCCACCTAACACGACTTTCAACATGTAAAGAAATTAAATCCAATAAAGTTAGTGGAATAAAGCAATACATACTGTCAAAGTGTGAATATGAAGTGGAAGATAAAGTTAGCGGAATAAAGCAATACATACTGTCAAAGTGTGAATATGAAGTGGAAGAGATTAGTTTGGCTCCTAACTTAGCCCATAAATTCACCCCAAAATAGTGAAGGAACTCAAGATTGACAACATATTTTTCATGCTTTAAGACATCCACAACACATTTCAAATGCATATCCATCTAGACTCTTGCAATATACTAGAATATCATCTAATCTAGATATGGGATGATGATACATTACCGTTAGTGTACTCATGTTTACCTCCATGTTTCCTTTGCTCTTCAAACTCCTCAATTGATTTTGAAATTACTTTGCTTCCTCAAGGAACAAGTAAACAACCTCCTGTAACTAAGAAATATCTAGACTAGGTAGGGTTGGATAGTTTCCTCAATTTGCTATTTCATACCATGAATGGGTGGTAACCCAATAGGGATGTTGTCATGAACCAAGTCTTCGAAACCCTACAATAAATAAATAGCCAAATTAGGAGAGGTTTGATAGTTCTCACTAAGCCTTTTCAAATTCACTCACCTTTTCATGGAATCTCACTTTTGACTTTTCTTTTTTCTCTGAAGACTCTCTTTTTTCTCTTGTGACTCCATTCTTTTTTCTTTATCTTCAGCTACTTCTCTCTTTCTTTTTTCTCTGTATTTCTCCATATGATTGTTTGAAAATTAATCATAATGTAAAATTTGAAACTTTCCATCAAATCATCAAACTAACTATGCTTCGTAACGAGTGCTTCATCTACCAATGGGTACTCTACTCCATCAAAGTTTCTAGGATTTCTTCTAGGCACTCTTTCACGCCTATCTTTTCTATTTCTCTTCCTATCAACTTCAACTACTGACACTTGATCAATTTCAGAATGAGGATAATGCCTATTTTGCCTCTTAACGGCAGGAACTTTTCTAGGTTGTCCCGTTTGTAAGTTTACAATCAATGTATCACACCTATCCAATCTATTCTTAAATTCCCCTCACATCACATTCATCCTCTCAAAAGTTTGTTGCATTGCCATGAAGAATTGATTATTCTCCTTCCTAGAAGTAGATATTTTCTTTTCCAACATCCTATAAAATAGAATAATATTTTCTTCACATGTTTACACTCGTGTATCATTTAATCTGGCTTTTTCCCTCTAATAATCTCACCACTCTACCTTTTTTTGTCAATGCTTTCTTGCAAGTTCTTTAAAGAACTAATTCGATCTCAATCAAAAGAATTCACCCCCTTGCGAAGTTCAAGCAAAGAATTGTAAAAGAAATTTGACTCTCGAAAGAAAAGAAGGAATGGAAAAGTTGAATGGAAACACAATTAAGAAATTCAAGAAAGTGTTTCTTGAATTCGATTCTCACCTTTTTCGAAACAATATAGACTCCAAAGGATAGTTTGGAGGATGGATTGAATTCTTGAATGAATTTATGTTTCAAAAAATTTTTAAAAAGTGGTTCTTGAAATTTTATAAACCTCTTTTGGCTTGGAATTTTCTTTTTCTTTTTGCTGGATTTTTTTTTTTTGAATTTTGGCTTTTTATTAAAAAAAATTAACACTAAATACGCAAAAAATCAACACAAGAAAGAAAGATCAAAACAAAATTCTATTGATGCACTGAATTTAATGCACAAAACAATTTTGGAATGTCCTTGGTACTTATGTTGATGTAAAAGACTCAAGAAGATGATGAAAGGTGAAGAAAACAATGGATACTCGATGAAGAAGATGAAAACTCAACAAAGAAGATGAAAAAAATGGGTAAATATAACCTTGATTTTAGAGCCAAAACTGTGATACCAAATGATGTAAATCTGTAACAATAGTAGCTCCGAAACAAACAAAATATTGAATCACAGCCCAAGAAAGCTAAAATTCCGGTTTGAAGCTTGGCCCAATAATTTTTTGAATGAAGGAACCAAAATTATGGAAGAACTTGACCCCTTAACTACAAAGCTATGAACCTTGTTATGAAATTGTTGAACACCACAAAGATGAAATCTTTGATAAGTTCGAAACTAAGTTCAATGAAAAACAAGAAGAAACCAAATCTCGCTTTATTAATTCTATCAATAATGTATTGTTTTTACAATGAAAAGAATGAATCATATTTATAGGGAACCTGTAAAAACCTAATTAAAATAGATGTATATCAAAATGATAGCAAAAAGATATATAACAAGAGTTCTACCAAAAATAAACTTCTAGAAAAAAATCTAAAAAAGGCGTTTCGAAAACGAATCGTGCTACCACATAGTTATAACTCTTGCGACAGCATAAAACAATCAAAATTCCACTTCTTTGTTACGAGAATAGTACATGCGACAGCATCTTGCTTTATACTATGCAACAACATAGTACGCAACTAGCTTCTAATTTTGTCTTCTTAATTTCAGTGCATCCAACTTGTTTCCACCTTCATGCCCATATGAAATTTGGTGTTTGGCTTGTTAACTTCAAACTCTTGGCCTCCGTAGCTTGAACAAGTATCCAATTTGCTCGTGTTATAGTCATTAGTTCCTTCAAGTTGAGTCAAATCTTTGTAACTTTGTTGCCCTCTATGGATCCTATCACTTTAGCTCTTTATTTTGATTGAATGAAAGATTCCTATTTATAGACTTAAATTAGGTATACAATAGAGTCCCAAAAGGTTTGGAGACCATATATTAATCAAATTAGAATATCTCAAATTGTTGGAATTTAATCTTTCCTTGTACAATTTGGTCTTTGTTTCCTATTAAAATTCAGATTAAGTCCATAGATATTGCAAATAAGGTCTTTCAACTTTTAAACGTGACTCCTTGGTCCCCAACTTTCAAAATATGTATAGCTTTACTAGTTTTTGATCAATTATTGCTATTTTTAATCCATTCTCGTCGAATTTAGAGTTTTATCCTAAAGTAGAATAACATATAAAGTGAAATATCTTGTTCATAAAATTACTGTAAAAAGTTATTTTTGATGGTCAAGATAAGTGTAATATTTATACTCTTACCAAGTTGCATAATGAAATTTTGTTTCGTGATGCTTATATGGCAGCCATAACTGTCACCTTTCTGATAAGGAGTATAGCAATCTTTCTACCTCTTCCATGTTGAGCTCGACGATGGTTGGTTTGGGGCGAAGGGGCCTCTTCTTCATAGATTTCCGTCACCGCTCATCGTATGTTAGCATTTCCATCACTAGCACTCATATTTTATTGAGACACCTGTTTTCTTCAAAACAAGCTCTTCTTTGAGTTGATTCTTTTCAAAGTTTGTCCTTCTTGAAGGAGAACTTCAAAAACTTTGCCTTTAGTAACTTTGTGAATCAAAAAGGCTAAAAGCGAGGAACACCTTAGGGTCTGTTCTCTTTGCTATTTTCAGGCCATTTTCATTTTTTAATTTTCGAAAACACTGAAAACATGTTTGCTTACCTATTTTTAGAAACAAATTTTCAAAAACGAGTTTAAAATTTACAAAAAAACCCAAAATGACAAGTTTTAACTGAAAACACCCAAAATGACAAATTTGTCGTTTTTGGTGTTTTCAGTTAAAACCAAGACGAAATTTTGAAAACGTGTTTTGGGTATTTTCAGTTTAACATCACCCCCAACCACCACCAACGCCGCCGCCACAACACCATCAAAACCACCGCCAACAACGCCAACACCAAGGCCGTCGTCACCGAACACCAACACTGCCTAGATCCACCACACGACCGTCAACACCTCCACCTCCACTTGCACCACTAACACTGCCTAGGTCAACCACACCACCATCACCAACGTTGATCGCTACCACCACAGTCAACACCTCCACCTGGATCATCAACACTGCTTAGATCTACCACACCACCATCACCATCGTTGACCACCACCACCACCGTCAACACCTCCACCTGCACAACCAACACTGCCTAGATCCTCCACACCACCATCACCATCGTCGACCGCCACCAATTACCTGCACCACCTACAAAAACCACCGTCAACACACATACCTACACAACCAACAAAAATCACCTAAACC
>CAIGRB010072791.1:105023-116875 GCA_903798255.1 Fraxinus quadrangulata | reverse complement strand
CACTATATATAGGCTTCGACCAAATTCACGAAATGATGCCAAAATGAAGTGGAAAAGTCACCAAATTCAAAACCAAACGGTGACATTTTTCCTCAATGCGACCGTACAGAGTACGAGTTAACGGCCGCATAGAGGTTTCTCAAACAGGGACGAAAGTCCTTGTTAATGGCCGTGCGACTGCACGGCTAAGTGGCTGTACGGTCACATAGGCCAAAAATCATTTGGCCTCCATTTTATTTCATCTTCATTCACTTTCCTTCTTCATTTCATTCCACACTCCTCCATGGATTTTGAACAACATCTCAACAGTCGGTGCTTGTCCGGATTGCTAGGAAGATTCCTTGTTACCTGCTTCTGCTTCTACAGTTGTCTTTCACCAGCGGATAAATACCTTGGCTTCCTCACAAGTATCCTGGAACCTGATTTGAAAAATACCTGCTACTGCAGACATCAATGAAGGTTGCATGACAAGAAGATACAACTTATAATCTGAAAGTTGCTTGCAGAGTTTTTCATGATCTACATTATCAGCTTCTTTCCGATAACTAGTGTTTCTTTTCTAGGGTGGCAATATACAATCCAGAAAATTTTTGCTGAAATTTTGATTCTTAGAATCATCTGTACTCGCGGAATACAATATGTCAGTAGCAATGTGCCACATTAACACGCTCTCATTGAACTCTAAGTTTTCGCCCACAGTCGCCACAATTGATTCTTTACTAGTATATTGAAGAACAGTCATATGAGCTCTAGAAGAATGTGTCTCCATTGCACTTATTGTGTCCTTTGCTTCACGAGCCTTTGCTGTAAGGTCGTTGAAAATGAACAGTTTCAAGTCGTCCTCTACAGTAATGAATTTCTTGTGCATTATGAATTCAAATATTACCTCGAGTCCAAAATAATCAACCACTTTGTCCAACAATTTAAACAGTCTCTTCAAGCAAAAACTAATCAAGTTATGCTGACCCATGTATTCAGACCACGGTTTCCAAATGAAATATACTTATCGATTGTGTAAATAGGCCATACGATCTTCTGTAACATGCATTGAGGTTACCACTTCTGTAACTGGAGAAGAGCTACAGTCCAATCGGAGAAGACGAGCTTGATGAGAGCTACAATGTCCAGGATAATAGCACCAATAAGCAAAGAATAGGTAATGGCAATGTCGAACGGGGTGGATATGTGGCTTATGATGCGATTGGAAGAGAATATATGTAGCTACTATCAAAGCAGAGCAAATAGAGCGGAAAATGTACACCAAATAGCTTTCATGCACTGTTGCCAACTTGGTAAAAAGTGCATCATACATGAAATTGAGCTCTACCTCCATTACTCTGAAAGCATCTAGTGCCTTTAGACCGAAGAAGAATTTCCGGCTCTCATCGCATTCCTGGAAGCAAAACATATGATCGACAATGAGTCCCCTGAAAACCTGGTAGAACTTGAATCCATCACGTACAATTTCAATCTCCTTTTTTTTCCTCCTGTCGTCTGTTCCTGAGTTTCCACCAGCAAGTTGGCTTGTCTCTCAGATTCATTGACAGTACAAATTTTACAGGCAATTCTGCTTCCAGCATTGAAGAGCATTCCTCCATAAGCTGCGCGTAGTTAGGTCCACATCTGGCTTTGGTTTCAATGAATCCTTAAAGTTACCTAAGCATGCTAGGTACAGTGCACGTGTACGTTCTGCATATTTGATCAAACCAGCCAATAAAAGAAGCAATGTTTGAAGCCAAAAGCAAAAAGGAATTGCCTGTGTAAACACATAAACAAGTAAACAACCATAACAAGCTCGGCTATTAGGCCAAACAAATGGCGGATCCATAGTTCGTTATCTTCAAGGGAGAATGCAGTGATGCTGTCCGGTCCACCAAGGTAGAGCAACAGGAATAGGGCCCAAAAGGCCGACAGGGCATCGTTTACATTGCTTTTTTCACACTCGTCTCCTTGATTGTTGGATATAAGTCCAATTGCATAGGCTGCAACGAAGTCCACCAGAAGATATGAAGTCCATATTATTATGGTTACGAAATACCGTCTAGCGCATTTTCGTGAAGGTGCAAGAAAGATTAACAAAATCTGCAAGCAGAGACTAGCAAGAACCGAACCACGAATGTTCGATTTATCCCATACCCTTTGAATTCTTTTGGGAATAACATTGACAGTCATGGTTCAATACCAGAAACGCAGAATGGTGCTCGGTGTTCTAACCTGGAAACCTGAAATATGTATTAATTTCGCAGTGGAAAAAAGAAAAGAAGACTACAGCATAGGTTAACTAGGTTCAATGAAAACTGAGAGGGAGATGTACGAAAATAAACGGTAGCTAAATTCTGGCAATTTTTTATTGCAAATCATGCAAAATTGCAGAAGAAAACTAGGTTCACACTATAATGATTCTAAGGAATCACGAATTTCAAATGGAATGCAAATTCATGTACGCGTTTCACCAAATCTTTCCATGGTGAGAAATGGATGCCTTGAAATGCCTGTAAGTAAAGAAAGATAATTCAAGTTCTTTCCCATTGGAGATATACTTCCATTTAGCCAATTTGCTGTGACCATAATATTTACCATGTTGACAAAACCATCTTACTGAAAAATGCATCTTACCATGTTGACAATTAGGTAACTTCATTTTAATTTAATTTTAATTAAGGTAACTTTCTCCAATTTTATAACACAGTTGAATGATGTGACAGTTCATCCCCTGAAAACATTGCGACATAAAATATGTACAATTTCAATGAGAAAAAATGATGGATTTTATTTATTAACTAACCTTTCTTCAAAGTTTGTTGGTCCAATTGACAGAATTAGACGGCGTTATTCGATTGAAATCAAATTATATTGTTACTGAATTGAATAAAAGTGAGATTGACACTAGAGTAGAGTATAGTTATCGAGAATTGAATTTATCTGATAAAATATAATTTCGTATCGATTCATAAATTAATATGGAAACGTGATACTAAACTTTCTACTTTGTGCATTCTTACTTCATTTCCCTTTGGACAGTTTTCCCTTTATTTTTGTATTCAGTAAGCTACTTTTACTTTGTTATCTTTCCATTTGGGCAAGGGGGTAGAAAAGCTACAGAGCAATTCCTTCCTAAGCTTGAAGTAGAGGTGTCAAACGAGCTGAGCGGCTTGTGAAAAATTTGAAACCCAAGATAAAAATTATAACAACCAACCAAATTCAAAACCTACGTTCCATCTTTCTTGCTTATGGCTCTCCCAATCAGACTCCAAGCAAGAAGGCAAATGTGAAACATCCAATTTATGCTTACCGCTATCACGTTCAATTTCATCTACTCCCTTTACTTCAACGTCTCTGCCACCGCCGCAACAATAGAATAAGTAATTTACTTCTTTTTTTTTTTCGTCTTCGTTTTACTACTAGTTTTGCTTCAATTTTGTTGCATGTTCAAAAGAAAAGATCGTTATTTGATTATTCCCTATGAATTACATAAAACTTTTATTGAGATAGGTTTAGGTATCATCATGTCTTCCTCGTCCATCTAAAACACACAAAATGAATCCCTCACCAGCATTATTGACTATACACAAAATACAAGGTAGCACAATAGCAAAATCTTGTGCAACTACCAATAGCGGAGTCTTTTCTTTATCTTTTTCCGTTGCGGCTAAAGTTTACGTCCCAAAAGCCGTTGTGTCTGGTTCATGAAGAAGAAAGCAAAGTTCGACGTTGATTAAATCCATGATAAAAAACTCAGAGATCGGAGTTGATTAAATTGTGCACATACTGAACAATATGCGGGGCTCCACCCCTACATGTTCGCAATTTCATCGTCAATCATGCTATATGTACATCAAGTTTAATATTGTTGTAACGTGATAGTTTTTATACATTAATTTTAATAACATTTTAAATAATCAATAACATAAGTTTTGACACATCTTAAAATGTCAAATTTCATGTACACAAGGAGTGTTCAGATACTTTAATTCCAAACGTCTATGACGAAAATCTCTATGTGCAATTTCCAATGGGTCCTCTCTTGTCTTATATTCAGGTTTGCATGTAATGTAACGTCTATGAAAAAAAATCTCTATGTGCAATTTCCAATGGGTCCTCTCTTGTCTTATATTTTTGAGTAGACATTTGCTTGTCAGGTTTGCACGTGTGGACTCAATAATGCAAGCCAAATGACTTCCCAAAATTAGTACCCAGACTGGACATTGATCAAATTCTTTGTATTGTTTTTGAGACCACTGATTTGATGTTATGAAGATCTGTCAACAATGTGTCTTGAACCAAATTGAACTATTTTAAAATGTTTTGGTATTAATTGAGGTTTGTTTTAATTTGAACAATTAAATAGCTTAATTTAGATATGGAATTTTATCAAACCATTAATGATTTGATTTGAAATATGGTGAAAACGGCCCAAGTCGAACCATTTACGAATACTTTAGCCTTTTATATAAATCAAGATGTTTATTGTATTTTATTTTATTTTGCATTGTAGGAAGCTACTTGAATGAGTAGGGTTAGGGAGTCTTTTGACAGGATCCATCTTTCGATTTCTTTCTAGTTACAATGTACCCTAAGTTGGATTAGCTGTAACAAAAAAAAGTCCAATATATTTCAATAATGCATATCTACATATATCTCTTATGTCGGCATTTGAATGTTTGTGTAAAACTAGAAATAAAATTCCACCTTTATAAAGTTTTGTTTACAAATAAGAAAATCTTGGGTTTCAAAAAAGAGAAAATGCAGAATTCTTACACTTTGTTTAGAATTACCAAAGATGACAAAAATTATAAAAGAAATTAAATTATTGAGGTTCTGGTATAAAGTTGTGCCAGTTTGGGTCATATTCAATGCGTAGTTAGTGTGATCAAGATTAATGCGACAATCATCCTTCAGACAAGAATTGACAATTTAAGGATAAACTTATGAGGGCTTAGGCTACTTAGTAGTCCGAGCGATTACATGTTTTATATTATACTCATATTTAATTGATATAGGATTTTATCTTCAACATGGTAGGTAAAATAGTAACTCGTTTGAAAATATTAATTTTAAAATTAAATTATTCATTTGAATTTAGACAATTCAAAAAGTTTGTTTGAGCCCTTATTTGGTGAGAATTAAAATTAGATTTTTAGTAATTTTAATAAAAGTTTATGAAATCTGTGGTTGAAAAGTCGTGGATCACATGAAATATGTGATTAAAATTAATTATTGACTTTTAACTTATATTAAAATCTAAATTTTAATTTCTACGTGGGCTAAACTGTCACAATCAAAATTTTAAACTTTTTGATATCAAAGCTAGACAAAAGATCTACTTTCAATGATTCCACCAACCATTTATTAAAAAAGTTGCCCAATTAATAGTTAGACTTTATTGAAAAAATAATAAAAGCTACTACGAGTAATATGTTGAATACATGTATCCCCTTTAATCTTAACATGTTAGATGAGATTGTCAATATTATATTTAGTTAAAATAATCAAATTGATTTGTCTAAAGTTCAAATTGGTTATTAGCAAATATACATTCACTAGTAGACTGATTTGACAATCGGAGTGCTTGCGACCACCTCCTCCATCGGCGGAGAAGGCCACATGCTCTGACGGGTTATCCAAGTATACAAGAAAGAGGTTATGTGGACGTGAATGAAATCGAGATCTGTTGGCCAAATCCTCCATTCAGATTTTGGGATCAACAAATTGGCCATCTGTAAGAAGCCACACTATTAACCACGAGCGACCTCGTTAAAAAGGTTACCTGTAAAGTGAACTTCCCCCTTGAAAAATGTTTTGTTCTTAAATAAAGAATAAGTGAAAGTTTCAAAATTCTAAATTTCTTTGCTATTAAGTGTTTTTTAGTCTTTCTTTAATAATGAGGGTTTGAGGAGAAAATATGCTCTAGAAGCCCTCTCATTGAATAAAAGAAGCTTCCACCCACCATAAGTGCAAGTGAAGAAGAAAGGAATTCAAGGAGAACAAGAAAGGTTTCTAAAGAAGAGGCCATCCGAACCCATGTCACCCACCGCTGACCTCATCATCATCATCGAGGCGGTAGGGTCGCGGCTTGCCTCACAAAAGAGGTGGCGAAAATGGCCGCCAATATGAGGAATGTAAAAGAGTAGAATTCCATCATACAACAATTCATCAAACAAGTACAAGCACGAGCGGGAATACATAACCCCCAAGAAACGACATTTGTTGACCACAAAAATGCGCCAACAGATACCGGGCTCACTCGCATCTGGGCAAGCTAATTCCGACTCGTGTTGATAGATCACTAGTCGAAAATATAGAGTTTGAACGGGGGAGACGCTTTTGACATGAGACAAATATATTTTGGATTCGGTAACTAAAAGAACAACAAAATACGATAACGAACGATAAACAAAAAAAAAAATAAACACTCGAATTGCACAATGTTCTTCTTCAAAATTCCAACATCAGAGAGAGAGAGAGAGAGAGAGAGAGAGAGTATGTTTATGTTATCGATGTCCCACTTTTTCAACCCCTGTTATGACACTAAGAGGGTTTATTTATAGTATTACATGTACAATAACGACCATTGGATGAGGGGATACGTGTCATCATCTCCTCGAACGAAACATCACCACATAGGCGTCATTTTTTTACTATTTTAGCTTGCAGTAAGTACATTAAATGATTCTGAAGAAGGCGGCCAACCCATGCCTTATGTTGACATGATTAACCCTTTCTCCTCATTACAACTGTCCAATCAATCATTCCAAGAGGATCGTATGCACTTTAAGATCTTCAATCATAGGTCATCATTTGTCATAGTTGAGCTTCAAATTCTACTTTATTGAGCCTTGATTTGAGGTATAGGCTTTAGAGCTTTAGTTGAACAAGTAATGCTTCGGCGTCGGAACTTTATCAAATTATTTAGTGCTTCCGCTTTCTCTTGAGCCTTGGCATTGAGGTGCTTCGGTAATGTTGAGCCTCGGAGATACATTGGGCTTCGGACAATGGCGCTTCAAAATTTCTAGGCTTCGACAATGAGCCTCAACAAATGGGCTTCTGCCATTTCTTTACTTTTGGGCCATTGGGCTTAGGCCAATTAGGGCGCAACAGGGCTTATGCCAATTTGGGCGCAACAATAATCCCCCAAGTTTGTGTATGGTCATGTATGTCATGTGTGGAGTTTTGTCTTTGAGTCGTTTCCTGTCATGGTTAGATTTTTTCGACAAACACAATAATCTCCCAAGTCCAAGTATAGATATTTATGTCATAGTTTAAGTTTGTTAATGGGACATCCGTTGAGCTGAAGAGGGGATTTTGCATTTTTGAGCCCAAGTAGTGAAGTGCTGAACTGCTGAATTTTTATTGTGGCTGAACTTTGTATATAGAGCGGAATCAGTAAATAATGAACCGCTGAAGCTTCTTTTTATTGTGGCTAAACTTTGTATGTAGAGTCGAAGCAGTAAAGTACTGAATTGCCGAAGCTTCTTTGAGTGGTTGTCAATAACATATGTTGCTAAGAATTGTGCCAATGATGATTATGCTGTCGTATTTTGAGGCTGACGTACCGAAACTTGTGTGAGAAATCAGTGTTAATATGAGGAGTCAATAAGAAAACTGTTTGAATTCAACGCCTCAGATCCGATCACAAATGGACGCTTTAGATGAAGCAAGCATAGATCCAATGGTTGAGCATCGTCCTTATCCCATATAAAAGGTAAAATTCCTCTCACACGTCAGTTTCCACTTTTCGTAAAATCTTTGAATTTCTCTGGACATCCAAACTTTTTCGGCTATTACCTCCTTCTCCGACGACTTCTTCTCCTTAGAATTTCTTCACTTTAGGTAATTCCTCAAACTTTTAATCCCTCATTTTCTTCTTCTTTTGTTCATCTATGGCTTCTAGTTCAAGTGACACCATTAGGAGGGTAACAGTGGCTAGATTAGGGAATTCCTCTGGGGGGGGTCAGAAGGTGAGTATTATGCCATAAGCGAANCAAAAGGTGAGTATTATGTTATGAGTGAAGCCCCCCATAGATTACGAGGCTGGGTAGGGGCTGCTAGGATACCTTCTGTGGTGACCTCTGAAAAATTAGCCAAAGTTAGGGACAAGTATAGGATCCCTAACTCTGTAGAACTCTTAGTACCTGAAACCCACGAATGAGCCTGTTATCCGAGGTCGGGATGTGTGGCTGTCAGTGAATATGTGTTTAAAGTAGGTATGCGTCTGCCTCTGCACCTTTTTTTTAGGGCGGTGCTGAGGGCCTACATGTTGGCTCCCACCCAATTACTACCTAATTGGTGGAGGCATACTTCCTATGGAAGGAAACCTCCATGGGTGAGGACATACCCCTCCACATCTTCTAGACCCTCTTCCAGCCTAGGATACTTGGGAAGGGCTAAAGGTTGGTACTACATGACACCCTGAGGGGCTCATTCACCCTTCGTAGTGGGTCTAGCTTTTTCCATCAAGGAATGGAATGAGTCCTGGTTCTGGGCGAGGGGAAAATGGCAAATGGTTGAGGGAGACAAAGCCCTAGCCTGCATTGTGTCGACCCAGTATTCCAAACCTTGTGAGTACTTCACACTTAGTTTTATCATTTTTTAGTAGGTCTGCATTCTGATATCTTTTATTTTTACTGCATTCTGATATCTTTTTTAGTACTTCACACTTAGATTTATTATTTGTTTTGTCCCAAGCAGAGTGAGACGTGATTGAGGATATTTATAGATGTCCTCAGAAGTCATGCCACTTTGATCTCTTAATCGACATAAACAAGTTTTTCAATGATTTCGGACTGATGGCCTCGAAGGGTAAGAAACTAAACCTCTTGCCTCCTAATATTTTGGGAGGAAAAAGTACCCACGTTAGACATGGCCCCAATTTTGAAGGCCACTTCTTTTGTAACCTCCAAGGCGTTGAAGTCCTCCTTTGTTGGTGCTAAACACATGCGAGGAAAACTTGAGCGCCTCAACAAACAACATGCTGAAAAAGGCGATGAGGAGGGGAACCCAGGGGGATAAGGGCAAGGGCAAAGTGGAGGAGGCCCAGAAGAAAAGAAAGTTGACCCTTGAAATTGGCCCATTTCCATGGAAATTCGGGACTATTATCGTCCCAAGTGGCAAGTTAATTCTGCCTCCATCGCTTCCCAAGTTGATGGAAGCATCATTCGATGCTTCTAAGGTCCAGAAGGTGAGAGCAAATGAAGAGGCTGCCAAGGAGATAGTGCAGACCTCAGAAGCTGTTAAGAAGAAGGCCTCAGTTGCGAGGACTCTAGGGAAATCTGGGAAGTGCCTAGCGGGGCAAGATCAGGAGATGACCCGAGCAGTAATGGATATGCTGCCTGATCACGGCCAGGGTGCTACTGCAAATTACTGTAAGTTCTGGACTGAAAGGTGGAGGGATTACGTCTCCACCTGCAACGCGATTGATCTCACAGCCATACATTGGGGTGTCAAGAGGTCCTTAAGGACATTCAAAATCGCAGCTTGGACTCTGTGGAGAAGTTGGCCTCGATGGAGGATGAAACAAAGAAAATAAATGCAGAGACGGTAGAACTGAGGGCCCAACGAATTGAAATGGCAACCAAATTAGAGTCCGCCTTGACAGAGATAGAGGCTCCAAGAAGGGAAGTTCATGAGTCTCAGTATGAGGTGGCCTCCTTGACAAAGAAGGTCGAAACCTCAAACAATCATCAGAAGCTGACATCCGAAACCTTGGATAATGCTAACTTGGAGATAATGGGGCTCAAGAACAGCAATGGGTATTTAGAAACCCAAATAAAATACTATGTTGGGGAGGCTGAGCATTCGAAGGCTGATACTTTGAAGGCAGAGGAAGAAGCGGTTAAAGAATATATTGCAAACTTCCACTTAACTGAGGAGCATCAGTGCTTCAGTGTTTAATGATGGAGGTTCGCTTATGTTGAAATAATAGAGAGGATGGGAGAGCTTTACCCAGAACTCAAATGCTTCTGAACTCGGAGTGGAGTTTTTTGATGAAGCCTCAAACTCCTATTGATGATGATGTAGTTCAGGCGGACCAAGACCCGCTTTTGAAGATGAGGCCTCCAGTCAAGAAGTTGGGACTGCTAAAGCACCAGTTACAAAGGCAACGGATCCCCCGCTACCCCCTGCATAGAATAGGAGCTTATATTTCTTTTATATATTTTTTCTGCGTAATGGCTGATGCCCACATTTATGTACAAACTTCTCATTAATAAAATATTTGTTTCTTCGTTTTCCTATTTTTCATTGTATTAGAACTTCTGCAGTCATAGCATGTCTTGCAATTTATTACTTGGATCTTGAATGACAACTTGAGCTTCAAGAGCTAATTATGAATAAGTTATAACCCTTCAGCAATCTGAATTTAATAAGTTGAATCTGAACTTGAATAAGTAGATACACCTCAGCAACAACTCGAACAATCTGAACTTGAATAAGTAGATACACTTTAGCAACAAAGAACTTGAATAATTTTTGTTTCCCTTTTCATGACGTTCAATCTCGTCATGGAGACTTGTGTTGTATGCCTCGGATGATCAATGAAGTAATCCCCTTTGGGATCAGATCCTCCCTTCTGAGGTATCCACGCTTCCTCCACACAGTGGATGGTGCATCCATGTGGAGGCTTTCCTCATGACGTTTAGTCTCGTCATGAAAGGCTTGTGTTGTACGTCTCGGAGGATCAAATGAGGTAATCCCCGTTGGGATCAGATCCTCCATGGTGGATGGTGCATCCATGTGGAGTCTTCCCCCATGACGTTCAGCCTGGTCATGGAAGGCTTGTGTTATATGCCTCGGAGGATCAATGAAGTAATCCTCGTTGGGATCAGATCCTCCCTTTCGAGGCGTCCACGTTTCCCAACATGGTGGATGTACATTCAAGTAGAGGCTTCCCCCATGATGTTCAGCCTGGTCATGGAAGGCTTGTGTTGTACGCTTCGAAGGATCAATGAGGTAATCCTTGTTGGGATCAGATCCTTTCTTTTGAGACGTCCACGCTTCCCCACATGGTGGATGGTGCATCCATGTAGACGCTTCTCCGATGACGATCAGCCTCGTCATGGGAGGCTTGTGTTGTACGACTCGAAGGATCAATGAGGTAATCCTCGTTAGGATCATATCCTCAATTTCGAGGCGTCCACGCTTTCTCACATAGTGGATGGTGTATCCATGTGGAGGCTTCTCCCATGACATTCAGCTTGGTCATGGGAGGGAATTACACTATGCGGCCGCATAGTACATTTCTGGCCACAAATTTTCCACATTTCACGCAATCTTCTATTTTAGTTAAAACTCTTGTATGGTATATTTTTAATATCTTTTAATACTTAATTCCATTTTTAAGTAAGTTTTATGGTTTCCATATAAATACGATTCATTCTATTCATTGTAAACAGACAATTATTGAGAGATTTATTTTAAGGCATTATTGCTTTCTTCTTATTCTTCATCCAATTAATTCTTATTCTTTAAGGCATTAGAACTTAACTCTTTTTTTTTTTTCCGTTTCACTTTTCTTGTTTGTTTGGGTTTGTAACTATGTGACTAATCAAAGTGCTTTGGGCAATCTGATAATACTTCATCAAATGATTGTACAAGGAAGACGTAAGGTAGGTTGTAGAAAAAATAAGTGAAACATATGATAAATAAAGGAATTTTGGAACGATTGGGTTAGGAATCCAAATTTGGATTCAGTATGGATAAAAGAACTTCCTATGTTATACTATACAAGTCTCGACGACGAATTGATTTGATAGCTCAGATATGTTATTCATGATATTGATCAGATTCAAGATTGTCGAGACGTAATTCAGTCATTGAATTTACAGGCGAAAGATTTATCAACTCTATGGGATCAA